>WOGN01009963.1:0-10602 GCA_015342105.1 Leptinotarsa texana | reverse complement strand
GGGCAGAAATTGGCCCTTGGAACAAACTGAAAAAATCATTATGGCCCGAAAGCTTCAAAGTTTGGAGATCCCTGTTCTAACTAAAAGATAGTTTGCAAATGTGGACTTTCCATTCAAAAAACTACTTCTATGCTCTTATTATTTGTAAATAGTTCTATAGTTACTACGGGTTTGAAATTTCGATTAGATGTTCATCTAATGAAATTATTGAAAAAACAATATACGACTGTTACAAAAGTAATGAGATTCCTACAAATATAGACAAGAACAACGGCAAATTTTCTATTAGGTGTAATTTTGGTATAACACTCACGACACAGTTACGAAAGTATGGACTGAAGGTTCGAGAATGTGTAATAGTTCTTGACAACGCTTCCTATCATTCGCGACAGCTCATCAAAGTACCGAATAAAAATTCGAGGAAAGAAGAAATACAAAGTTTTTTATTGGATAACAATTTGTATTTTGAAGATTACTATACCAAAAACCAACTACTTTAAGTTTTACAGACAAAAAACTTTTGAGACTATTGCTGAAAAGTATGGACACAACATACTGAGACTTCCCTCCAATTTTTGTGTTTTAACTTGACTCTAAAATATGTACATCTTTTCAGAAAAAAGGGGTATCTCTAAATTTTATTTCGAAATATTTATGTTCTTGTATGTATGTATCTCTTCTCGATAGTATTCAGACAAGGTTTCAGAGATCTGTTAGAGTATTGGTACATAGGATATTTCTTCCCTGCTTGAAGCTTTGTTCACGAGATGGAGCTGTTACTAGTTAACAAACTTTCTCTTTGACGAAGAAGTCATAGATGCAGTCTAGCCGCATTGAAATTAATCGAGTCCCTGGCACTTTGCTGTTTGGATGGGATCTTTCCTGCACTGAGAAGAGGTAAGTAATACCAGTCTGTAGGTGTCGAATTTGAAAAAGTTAACGAAGCATTATTCATTTGGTTTAACAAAGATCAAAAGGTGTGTCTTTGTCAGGTCCAATTTTACAACAGAAGGCAATATTGTTTAGTAGGCAATTCCCAGAAGCAGATCAGTTTACAGTTCTGGTTGGTTTGATCGCTGGAAAAAACGGTATGGTGTACGACAACCAACTGTATATGGAGAGAAACTTTCCGCTGATGTATCATCAATTGACAAATTTAAGCAAGACTTATGCTTCCTTCAAAAACCTTGGCGTCTCAACAAAAAAGATCAGTTCCTGGGCATAAGAGGAGTAAGGGAAGATTAACCATAATGGTATGTTACAATGCATCTGGTAAGCACAAACTCCCCCTGATGGTGATTGGAAAGTCTGCACGTCCTAGGATATTTCACCCAAAGCCTCTCCAGTATATTACAAGAATCAGAAAAGCGCGTGGATGGATGCGCATTTATTTACTACCTGCCGTCTGTGACGGCGCATACTCTGAAAAGAAACCGCAGTTTTGTTATTAGATAATGCCTCATCTCACCCTTGAAAATGACTTCGCGTGGGAAAAATTATTGTTAAGTTTCTTCCTTCAAATGTAACCAGCATAATGCAACAAATGGATCAGGGCGTCCTTGAAAATATCAAAAAGAATTATAGGCATTTGTTTCTTGAACATTTGTTAGCATACACAAAACAAGACGATAAAATCATCGATAGATTGAGATATCACTAAAAAATGTTATATACTGGGTCAGTCAAGCTTGGGATTCTATGCGCGCTTCCACTATTCAAAAATCTTGGTCAAAAGTTGTTAACTCTGAGGACTCTTATGATGGTGAAGAATGATTTGACTTCTAAATTGAAAAGCCGTGAAGGTCCCGGTTCTGTCAATGAGACAGAGAAAACGGGTTGCGAGAATGTGACAAGACAAGATGTTGTTGAATGGATTACAGCAGATAACATAGAAGAAGAACTAAGTATCGAAGGAATAGAGGATGCCTTGCAGGAAACCGGAGATGTCGATGACGAAGTGGTTTTCATTTATCCAAGATGGGTCCCCCATTACCTCGAATAACCGGGGTTCTACATTCAATATCCAGCGTGGTATTAGCCGGAAATGTAATTATTTCCGGCAGGCATTTACCAGAACCTAGGTGTAGGTAGTTGGTACAGATGAATATTTCGAGATTTCATTTCGGAATATTAATTTTCCTCATTATTATGTAGTCAGGAAAACCTAAACAAAAGTGTTAAAATATACCCGTATCCGTTGCCATATTTTCGATCAGGTTCGTAAAATGATGAATCGACGCCCGTGAAATCCTACAATCTAAAGGTGATAATCTAAGAAACACTGACTCAGAAATTTTATGATTAATATGAATAAGTTATGTTCGAGGTTACGTTTCTGAAAACAAGGGGCGATCATCGACATGGAATATTTCGAAGTGATGAAATAGTACGTACAACGCAAATGTCGAACAGTCATGATAGATAAGATATACATCGATAACAGGAAAACAAAAGAAATAAACCAATATATTGATTAGAAAGTGAGGTATGAGAAATTTCATCTTATTTCGAACGATAACTGAGGGTAATATATGCTTTGAAAACCTTCGTGGCCTTGGAATAGGTTTCCTGCACATGTGTAATTATAACACGATATACACCATTGTATAACTACGGTAAACGTATACTAGCAAGAGTTCAGTGGGTACTTCAAATGTATTCACATTATTTCAATTCTGAATCCATCTGATCCAACTAAGTGATATGTTCGTCAATAAAAATACCGAGATTTTTAGTGACCCTATAGTTTGCCTAATTGTTCTATAAGGCATTTTGATAAGTGACCATTTTTTCAAATCAAACGGGGTGACTAATATCACTTGGATTCAGTTTTTTATGAACCACCAGTACCTACGGACATATTTCTGTACACCTTCTGTTCCAAAGGTTTGTTTAGTTTCCATTAAGTAAAGAAACATGCGAAATAGAATCAGCTAAACGCAAAGGATATAATTTAAGCATTGTGATAAGTTGATTTCGAAACGTAAATTTACGGAGTGTCTTCGTAAATCTTCGGTGAGTCAAAAGTTTATTGTTATCCTATACGTAGCAAGATCCACTAATGAGTTGAAACGAATAAATAAAATTACTTACAAAACTACTTGTTTACTTCAACGATGATTAGATAACCCTAAAAAAACAAGATGATGGAAAGTGGAAATTCTGGGAAATAACATATGAGTTCTAATATCTTATTTGTAACAGTTCTGTTAATAAAAGTATATCAAGATAAGGAGATTTCTCTTAAAAAATGGTCACATAATAAATGAACATTGCTCAAAATTGTAGAGACCGGTACATTACAGTAGACTCTGGAAACAGCGATGTGTGACATAAGAACTATGAACACCGACAAAAACCTATTCCCAACAGCCCACTGTTTACTCTTTTAAGAAGTTGTCTATTTGAAATGATGAAAACATTCACGAGACATTTCTCGCTAATTTGTAGTGGTTAAATAGTTTCTCGTAGATATAAATAGGCGAAATTAGAGTTGAGAATTCATAATAGTCAACTTGTTTGGTATTGTTCATTAGTTTATAAGATTTAAGGTATCTGCCCACTATTCCGTACCAAACCATGACAGTAAACGTACCGGCACATGCTAAAAAATATTCTTTCATACGATTTATAAAGCCCACTAGACCGTTCGTCACGTAGCGTAGCATGCAGTGCCATTACAGTATTCGAGACGAGAATGTTTTGCCGGTGCTGATACGCAACGTGCATGGTACGTGACGTTGCTAAACCGTAGGTCTCCAGCAGCGAAACGGTGTATAAACGGGTTGTAAATCATTTCCAATTTTATTTGGCAATACATTCTATAAAAATGTAGATAATCTCATAGCCATATTCGTTATTCGTGGTAAACTCTTCTATACATTCACACTACACTGATGAGTAAGCCGGAAGAACATACAATACTTCACATTACCTACAGTTGTCAAACTGGCATCATACGCGTATGATACGGTAATTATACTTACGGGCTTAGAACACGGTTGAACTATTACTATGGGCAAGGTGTCGTGTTATATTCCGTGTTTGATACGGTCCAAGCACGGTCATGGTTGGTACGGTATAGTGGGCAGAGACCTTTGGACCACACGAAAACCAACAAGATTATCATAATAAAACATGGGGTAGAGTCAATGTCTAATTGATTAGTTACTAGAATTTCGCAAGTTTTAAATTAATGACTGTATTGAATCTATGTGTATTTGTAGCTAATAATGTAGGTATTCTTTTACAATTTATTTATCGACAAATCTATGTGATTCAAAACTTCACTTATCCAGATAATAAATCATGTGAATATGGTAACCGACAGAGAAATATTTCTGATAAAATAACTCATACGATGATGTGACTCATCTTTGAATTTCACATTTTATTGATATTCTCTCAGTCGTTCATTATCATCACCGGATACATTTTTATGATTATATTTTGTTTCATTTTTTTCTACAACCTTTCAAATCATTTGGCTTTTTGTGTGATAATTGTGTAATAACATTCTAATATTCTAGGATCTAATATTTTGGATCAATTTCACGAATATATCTATGGATATCAATGGATCAGAAGGAACTTTCCATTATACGAGGTGTGTTCAAAAAATAAGGTCAATGTTCAAATTTCCCGGGCTACGTACATTCGATTAACGACTTTTTCAATGTTTTATGTTGGTACACTCGTCTCGAACATATATTCACAGTTTTAGCTGTTTAGAATGTTCGTTTGTTGGTGTTAGAAGTGTTTTTCGTGTTCAGCGATTTTCTGCTATCGCGGAAAATGGATCAAAAAATTTGCATCAACTTTTGTGAATACAGTGCGATTTTTTCATGTTCCCAAGATTGAAGATACCCACGAAAAGACGGCATTTTGAAATGATTGAGGAGGTAAAAACCGAATCGCTGAGAAAGCTAAAGGACATACCAAAAAGTGCATATCAGAACTGTTTCGAGGATTGAAAAACACTGGCACAAATGTATTATATCTGAGGGGGACTACTTTGAAGGGGACATAATAGAAACTGATGGAAATTAAAATTCAACTGATTTCTTGAACTGAACGTGTATTGAAAGAAGTGGACAAGTGGACATCGGATTTACCTGATGATAACATACCATAATTATTCACTATACCTAACATCTTAAACATATTATGTAAATATTTCATATTAAAATGTTATAACCACTATTATAATTGTATATAAATAAATGAACAGTTATTATTTTCAACGAGTCTTTTTAATTAAATACCCAAACACATGCCACTGCAGGTAATAAGACGACCCGATTATAAAATCCATTGTTTGCGACCCTGTTGGGTCGCAAACAATGGGATAAAAAATAGAGTGGACGGGGTAAAGTATTATAAACCAACACTCTGTTTACATTTTGCATTTATAATGAGCGTTTATTAACTTTACCATTAGGAAACATAGTATAGCCTTGTTGGATATTGAATTGGATACCAATATATGTCTTCGCACAATCATGTTACTGAATAACGAAAAATAAACTTGCGAAAGTTGTATTCAACACTGTAACGTGGAGCAACAGATTTATCTAATTGGATACTAAAATTTCTTATATCAGACAGTTAATAATTATTTAATTTAGCATCTCAGCAATATAGCCAACAAAAAATACCATTAACAGAAGAAACGTCTTAAATACCTAAAAAATAAGTAACCGAAAATATTTACGAAATAAAATCCTCTCTAAAATAAAAAAAAACAAGAAACCAGCGGAATTTGATGTAATTTCCATCAACACATTAACAAACCTGATATTGTTCTGATGTTCTGGCAAAATCTATTATTCAGTCGCTTTCGTTATAATAATTTCCTTCATTCTTCCTTCATTTCTTTAGTTGTTTCAAGGATTTCAAATCATTTTATATATCAGACAATGGAAGTCCGAACTAGTGAAATTTATCGTGAAACATTGTCTGTCAATCACCTTCAAACAAACTTTGATTTTTAAAGTTCAAAAATCACGATCAATAATTTTTCTTCTTCTTGAGAAAAAATTTAAGTTTGAATGAGGGTGAAATTAAAATGGTATATTTTTAGGAGAGATTAATTTTTGGGAAAGAAAGTTTTTGGCCCTCTACTTCTCCATCATGATACAAAAAAACTGGATATATTACAAAGAAAGGAAGGAAGTAATCCATTTAAAAAATTTACTCTATACAAAGATGTGTAGATCATGCACAGAAGTGGCTTTCAGATACAAACTGGAAGAAAAATTCCTCTCGAAACAGCTATTTGCATGTAACACGAAAGAAAAATACTTTCCAAACAATTACTTTTATATGAACGCTGAATTATACGAAAAACACTTTTCTCTATTTCGTTTGTATTCCAAACATTCGTAATGAAATCGAATCAGATATCATTCACAGGATTCCTAGACAATATAATTATTGAAAGAATATAAAAAATCACTTACATGGAACACTGTCATCCTCACTGCATCCGATGTTTTGCCCTAAGACACTTGCCTTATAGACTCTTCAGTAGCAAATATGTAGAACATTATAAGAATTGAGCGTTTTTAATTATAATGTTATAAGAATTGGGCGTTTTTTCTTATAATGTTCTCCGTATTTGTTACTGAAGAGCCTGATAAGGCAAGTGTCTTACGGCGAAAAATCGGATGTCTAGCAGTGTAAGTGAAATGTAAGTGAAATTTTTACCTCTTTCATTATTTATCATGTGTGTGAATCCTGTGAATGATATCTAATTCGATTCCATTACGAATATTTGGATTAAAAATAGAAAATAGAGTGTTTCGTATAATTCAGCGTTTATATAAAAATATTTGTTTCGAAAGTATATTTATTTCGTGTAATTCAATGTTCATATGAAAATAGCAGTTTTGAGATGGCTTTTTCTTCCAGTTTGTGTCTGAAAGTTACATCTTTGCATGATCTACACATCTTTGTATGGAGTTTTTAAAATTTATTGCTTTCTTTCCTACTTTGGAAGATTCACACAGTTTTTGTATCAAGATGGAAAAGTAGAAGGCCAAAAACTTCCTTTCCAAAAAAAAGGATTCAGTAATTTTTCAAAAGCATTCGAATGCGTTAATCACATCTGCATCATTATGGTTTCAGAGGAGGTGCTTTTTAATGGTTCAAATCATATCTGCCACGCAGAAAACACTGTGTAAAGATTTCAAATGAACGTTCAAGATTGTTCGATTTCACTTCGGAAGTTGCTCTGAGGTCCGTGCTTGGTCTTATCCTATTTTTGCTGCACCTGAATGATATAATTAATTTACCTGTTTCACACTTTTTGTTGATGGCACGTTTTATAGCAAAGAAGAAATGAGGATCGACTTATATCAACATAAGCCCAAGAGATAAATGATGTGAAATCTTGGTGTCACTCAAATTCTCTGTGTCTCTTCTCCCATGGCAACGAAATCAAGCCTTATATGGAGAATGTTCCTCAATTTGGGTTATTACAGCAAATACAAATTTGAACAAAATAAAGTTGAGTTTAATTCAGGAGTTTTTCAAATTCACTTCGAAAAGTATTCAAATTGATGTTTCTAATATTGGGTTTTAATTTTTGAAGGAATTTGTTTCTAATTCACATATTAGCATCAGCGCATATATCAAGTTGAAATAATTTATACGTACCTACCTAGATATTCTTCTTTAAAAAAGAAAAATTATCTTTATACATCTGCAATTAAGGCAAAATATAAATTATAGTTCAATACCACCTCCACAAGTCACATAAACAACAGTTGTTTTGTTATTTATTTATATAGAGGAAGATAGATTAGGTCATATGTCACAGAACAGCACGCTTTTGAAATATGTCACCTTTGTTTGTCTCATACAGGTAACAGATTCATTGTCCTTTATTAGCTATAATCGATGTTGCCAAATGGTGAAATAGAAACGAATCCGTTTAAATATTGAATGCATTATTTCATTCCCCTTTTTTAAGTATTTACATAATTTTTTAAAGAAAAAATTTGAAATGATAAGTTTGAAATGCGTTGTTTTAGCTCTCTTTTATATAATCTACTTGATTTTCGTCAGTAGGAACATTCCCCATTCGATAATATCATCTTAGGTGAACATTAAATTGGAAATAAATCCTGTACCAAGAGTTAAGCTCTAATAAGCTTAATGAAATCATTGCCGAAAACACATATCTCATATCAGATACGATAGCATTTGGAGGTTTCTGTAACCAACACATGCTGAATTCTATATTCATATTACCAAATAGAGATGTAATATACTCGTGCAGGATTGGAACAAGATACTTTGCATTGTAGACCTCTGTTTGCTAGTCAGAAAATTTTGACCGTCGCTAGTATTTTTATCCTAGAAGCTGTCTTATTGGTGCATAATAGGGAACTAACAGCTAGCCATCATAAAATTACTCGAAACAATAATACGGTTTTTGGCGCACCACGAAGTTTATGGTGGAAGTAAAGAATTTTCGTGTACTGAAAGCATATTAAACTTAAAGAATATTCTAAAGAAGAATTTTAATAATTCACTAGTGTTATAATGTTCCCTTGAGCTTTAATTTTTATCATTTAGCTATTGCTTGCTATTTTATAGTTATTGGATTATACTAACAACATTTATATAATATTCTTGTACGATCTCAAAAACTTTTATTTATAGAATTCATTTTCATTTTGGTATGTGTTTAATCACTGTAATAATGCACTTAGTTCCAACATTTTTACCGATTTTATTTAGACTATTATTTTTACTGACACTGTGGGCATATCCAGTAAATATATTTAGCAGAATTGTGAATCTAAGTATTCTTCAAGTAATTATCTTCAAAAAATGAATTCCTAGGACTTCGAATATTCCGCACTACTGGTAAAGAAATAATCATAATTACAGGATAGAAAACAATTGAAAATTACTCGCAAGAATGTTTCGAATGAATAACAAACAATTACACAAGTTAACCTTGACTTTTTTCCAAATAAGGGAGTCATTAGCAGTCATATTTGTTAGTCATCGTGTGACAATTATGCAAAGATAGAATCAATGTCAAATTAATGAATTGATATGGTTTAAACAATTCAAACCGAATTCGTTTTTTATCATATTGATAGGCATGGGGTATCGATATGCTAAGACGCCATGTGTTCAATTTATCCACAAACGCTATTTTTGCTTCACATAAACGACCCCTACAATACAATGTCTTGCTCGGGATTGACAGCTAACAGCATCAATCTTTCTTACTGAGGCCAAATGATCAAACCTCATCAATGAATACCTGACAAGTAGAGTAGTGAGAGGATTCGTCAGCACGACCACTATTAATTTTCAACTGTTTTCACTCATCAATTTCAATTTCCAATAGGAATTTTTATTTAATACTATATGGATTATATTGATTAGAATGTAATACAGTAACTTTCAAAAGAATTGAAAACGAACACCAATCGAAGTGCATGAAATCACTTGTTCGCAAAAAGCATTGCTTTTTGTTTGGTTCATCATTTTATAGTGGTTTCAGTGCCACTTTTTCGAATTCACTCATAATTCCTGCGAACACGATTCTAAGAGGTTTTCTCATGATCGAAAATACAATAACTTCTATTCTGTTGAAACCAGAAACGTGAAGTCCTCCATATTTGTATAATACAAGACGCCTAATGTATTGACAACTATAAAAATTTTGGTATACATTAGGTATGTTTGCAATAAACACTGATTTTCTTCGATTCTTCAACTATTTCAACTTCACTTTGTTTTTTAGTTATTAGGCGCACAAGTGTCAACTTGTGGTGATGTTATAGAGACACAACATCATAAATGAACATCATGCTCCAGTCAAGATAATTCGTGTGAGGCCCCCCTGTATTTTTATTTCTCGGGATTGTTGACAGTCATTCGTTTGAAAAAACGATTCACATTTTGAAAAGTACAAAGCCTGATTATCATATCCCTAAGAAACGGGATCAATTATTAGGTGTGAGTGTAACACTTCAAATGTCGTTTATTAATTCCTTGAAGTATAATTCGTCGAACATAATAGTTCATTCTAGAAATACAAAAGTCGGAAGCATTTTTTCATTTCTAGAGTTGTATTCGGCCATTCGCAGCACAATCTAATAAACAAGTTCAAAAACATGAAAAATAGAGATACCTAAAAGTCCTAAAGCTCATTCGATTCGGAATCACCTCTAGAAAAATGTTTTTGAAGGATTTTAATGCAGATAAAAAATGGCCATTGTTATTAACAAGATAAGATTTAAAAAAATGGTATTTAGTTTTTCGTTAATAACTCAAACAATATTAATACTTAAGCAATTTTGAAAAAAGCCCGTTAATTTTTAATTTGACGTTGAAAATAGGATTCCGCGCGGCTGTTACGGCATGCACGCGCTGCCGCTAAAGACAATTTATCAAAATAAATATTTTTTTTATAACAAAAAAATGTCATTTTACAAATTTGAAAAAATCTAGTATCTTCTTAACACTTGAATGAACCGACTCCCGTAGAAAAAAAGTTTTATCGCCATTTTTCAAAAAATTATTCAATTGTTAACTAACAACTCTTTTCCAATTCTCCGTTGGTATAAATAA
>WOGN01009962.1:0-10602 GCA_015342105.1 Leptinotarsa texana | reverse complement strand
TCTCGCTTAGAGAAATGGACTGCAGTATATTAGTTAGAGCTAATACTAAATCTATTGTGCAGAAAAAATCAGTCAAATTCTTAGGGTTGAACATTGATTCCCAGTTATCCTGGAATGGTCATATTTCTATACATATCTATTTCTATACAATTATCCAAGCATTGTTTCGTCATTTGGAATCTCAGAAATTATGTCCCTACAAATATTTACTACTATGTCTATGTTCACTCGAGTCTAAATTATTGCTTAGTTAAAGAAACATGTTTCTTTAAAAAATATAGTGATTCTTGTAAGCAGTTATTTACTGAGTTACAAATTTTAACTATGATATCAATGTATATTTTAAATGGTGTCACTTACATTAAGAATTATTACCATGAGTTTCAACAAAGGGATACTATCCGCATAGCTGCAAGTTATACTCTCAGGCAAAGTTATAATCTGATAGTTCCTGTACACAAATTAACATCTGTATCAAACGGACTTTATGTTATGTCTATAAAAATATTCAATAAACTTCCAACATTCATTAGGATAATTTCAAATACCATTAATTTCAAAAATAGCGTTAAAAATATTCTCCACAAAAATGTCTTTTATTCACTTGATGAATATTTTCAAACTGATTTGGCTGCTTGACATCACGATTGTTTGTTTGTTAATATTCTACAGTTTATACTTTGTATTTTTTTATTGTTTTAAATAATTATCTCCTACATCTATTAGTGATTTATTTTTTTTTATGTTTGTTCCATATTTTGTCACTTGATATTTTTCAACTATAATCTTTACTGTGTATATGACGATTTCCATGCTTGTCTAAAAGTCTCAGGAAAAATAAAGTATTGTATTGTAAAGTTGCTGGATTCCATCCAGAAACAAGACATTCGTCTGATTGGAGACCCGAACATCACGTGCCACCTTGATAGCCTGGTACATCGAAGAAAAGTTGGAGATTTGTCTCTATTCTATAGATACTTTCCGGGGAAGTGTTCAAGTGACTTATCACAAGTGATTTCACCCAGAGCAGTACATACCAGAAAAACGCGATGGACTGTGGCTGCTCGTTTTGACGTTCAACTCAGTATACCTCCAACTTCACTGTTCAAGAACTCTTTCATCTGGAGAACTCCATTTATGTGAAATAAATTTCCTGAGAAAATTTTTCCAAATGGATTTGATCTTCCACGATTCGAATCCGATGTGAATCGCTATTTTTGCACGGGCACCTCTCTGAGAGCGCCTTAAAGATTTTCCTGTAGTGCTTGTGTTTTGTTTCCGAAAAAAAAAGTGGATCATGATATTCTCCTCAATGACTTGAATAGTTTTGGGTCGGCGGATAAGTTTTTCAAATTAATGAAAAGTTACTCAAGAGATAGGTTTTTCATTGTTGAACACAATGATAATTCTTCTAAAAGGTTCCGTGCCAACTCGGGAGTACCTCAGAGCACCAATCTGTTCCCCTTGTTTTCAATATGTTTGTCAATGATTTGTTTTCAGTATTTCATTACTCATATTACTTGTTGTTTGCAGATGATTTTTAAGAAAATAAAAAATGTCAGAGACTGCGTCAAGTAACAATAAGCTCAATATAATATTCAAAGGTAGAGCTGTGAAAATAAGTTATTTTTCAATATTGAAGAATGTAGCACAATGACTACTTATATCACGCATAACACACCCCTATTGAATTTGAATACATGATAAATGGCGAAACTCTTAAAAGATGCCCAGAGGTCAAGGATCTAGTTGTAACATACAATTATGTTTTGTCGTTTACAAATCATATTCATGGAATAATAATTAGTTCTTCATATTCGTTTCATCGATGTAAATCCGTCAATCAATCAACAAAACTACTATTTCCTAGTTTTTGTCCTCAAATATAAATCATCTTCTTTCAGAGATCACCAATTAAAACAACCGTCTGTGTATAGGGGCCTCTTGGTTTTTCTATGTTCACTTATTCAACACCTGTCAGCGACATAATCAGCCATTTTTCAGTTCTCCTAATTGCCTATCAACGGTTTTCATTGTTTTGGTGCAAAACACTCATTAAGATGTAATCTTGCAGACGGGCGTTCCTCATTTCTTTTACACACTTCTCCTGGAGATTGTTCAAACAATCTGCGCGGATGAGAGAAATACCCAATCACAGATAGTAAACTATGCGATTGCCACATCAAACATGAAATGCATGATGGGCAAGTAAAGAGAGAAGGTAGGTGGGTGTTTATGGTTTTGGGAGAATATTCGTGCGGAACTGAGTTATATTTGCATGTTCAGAGATAATTCATTGTCTTTCTAGGGTAAGGTTCATGAAAAATGTGATGTTCATGTACATTATTCCTGAAAGATTACATATTTCAGTTTGAATATCATTAGTCATTAGTTTTTTTCATGAAATTAATGCTAAGGAAATTCCTCAGTTTTATTGGAAACGTTAAGAGAAATATTTTCATGTAGGCAAACGCAATAAAAAAGTTTTGAATAGACAAAGGAATTTGTTGTTTTATTTCACAAAGCTCATTTTATTTCAATTCAATATTTGAAAGAAATACTCACAATGAAAATTGCTTGTGATGTATTTGGAATAAAATATATCATACATTGATGGATGTAGCCGTTACTACGTGGTAGGAAATCATAATGAAAAGAGAAATGAAAATTTCTATGTGTTTTACCACTTTTATTTGTAACTAACATTACTGCAGTTTCGTCATATATGGACATTTTCAAAGTTAATACAATAAACTCAGTATTGTATTACTAAAGTATTGTATTAAATTTGAAAATGTCCATATAGAACGGAACTGCAGTAACGTTAGTTACAAATAAAAGTGGTAAAAAACAGATTCAAATAAAAGGCAATTTCTGGAAATGGCACACCAAGTGCCAATAGCAAAATGTGAACAGATTTTCAATATCTCTGCGAATAAAGAAGATATAGGCAAAAAAATAATTGGGGATTTTTTGGTTTCTCCTGTATATCTCCCCAACCAAAATAGCTATATTTGATTTCTTCACATCATTGAATAGGTCTCTGAAATACACAACTTTGCCACTCTATCTCTTATCGTTTACGAGATCCCCATGTACAGAAACGAATTTGAATAGCCCTCTATAAATATTTATCATGTCCTTTTTTATATCACAGCTCTCGATAAAGCTAATAAACATTAGCGAAAGCTTGGGCAGCTGAAAAGCGTAATATTTTATTCTAAACAGACCGAATCCCCGAAAAACCACTCTTCTATGAATCATTCTAATAACTTTTTCCTTTTATATTTTCATTTCACATCAGCTGAAGTCGAAGTAAAAAAGATAAAAGTTCATGGGAATCCATGGATTGATATTCCAAGCACAACCACAAGTCTTCCTTTTGACAGATTATCCATGTATAAGTTGTTTCAAAAGTTTCGTCCGTTTTAATGTCATGTGTTTTTGTAGCTCCATATCTCAATAAATATCTATTCTACTGTGTCAGAGATTTTATTCTCTGTACATTGATGCTATTCATCTTTTCCAAATTTTATTTCCTTTCAGCTCCTTTCAGCTCATTACCATCTGATCTATTTGGGCAACTTTTGCAACTGTTGCATGTATGTTTTTTTGTTACTCTCAAACTCGGGATCTGTATTTACAGAATTATCGGCATTATTGCTTGCTCTATTCGCGGGCAGATGGCGTTGTATGATACCTCATTGATATTTCTTGATCTATTCGCGGACAGATGCCGCTGTACATAATCTCCCTGATAGGATGTTCAAAAGAAAATCAAAATAAAAAACATATTTTGAGAATTATAAGTGTTAGCGAAATTTTCTATCGACTACAGATACAATATTTGAATATTCACAATTATCCGTGATTCAGTACTGAAAAAAGTTTTAAACGAAACGGAAGATACATTTTAAAGTCTGATTCGAATATTTGAAAGCAAATCAGAATATGGATTTCAACAATGAAAACTTTATCGTTAATTGTAAACCTAAAAATTCAGTTACTGAAATATTTAAAAAATTAGAATTACCTTACAAATCAATTACATATCAAATCAAAAGATTAATTTGAAAAATAAAATTATTCACTGAAAAAATATTTTTAGTCCATTAATATTCTGAATGAAACTTCAGATCAAAACATTACGACTGAATTGTTTTTTGAAATTATTACTGCAAATTTTCTCTTCACTTCGAAATAAATTTTACAACTGTCCGCCCTCTGTTGGAAACTTACTGCATCTCAGTATTACTATAGAATTTGAGACTTCAAACTTTATTATGTTTTTTTTGAGGAATGTTACATTCGTGCGCCGTCTGTTAAAGATTTATAATACTAGTGACTAGAACTTAAAATTATTTTTGACAATGAATTGGACCAAAAAGTGAAAAATAAATATAGTTTCAAAAAACTAAAAAACACGCTTTCAAAGAAGATCGAACTAAAAAGTTAAAAATATTTTTTTAAATAAGCTTGAAACAATAACGAACGAAAAATACTAGTATTATTGTGAAAAGAGCGGCACTCTGAATGGGTTGGGATAAAAGTATGCATGATCTGAGGTTAAAAGTACGTTTGAATTTTTCTCACCCCAGGTATCACTTGCTGATGAACCAGAACAGAGTCCAGAGCTTTGGATCCGTAGAGCCTCCTACTCCAAAAAACAATATACTTTTGTATCGGAATATCTGAGACAGAAGGAGACCATCTCATTTCCACATTCAAACTTCTATCCTCCCTCGTCAGTTGGCCGATCGTAACATTTTCTGGTGACTTTGGAGGCTTCGGACCTGCAACCAAAAATAATATGATTTTTTGAACATTGAAAAACATTCATCCTTCCTTCGAAAGTAATTCTTCACTATGAGGTGATCTTATGGTTTTCTATGGTGAAATTCAAATAAAACATAACACAAATGTGTGGAAAATATCATCGAATATTTTTATTCGTCTGAAAGACCTATAGATGCCATTGTGTGATGAATATAACATAGTCCAAATGTCCCCCACGAGTGCGCATCCGAAACGTTCAATTCTCCATGACTCTTGCGCATAAATCAGTCTGAATCTGACCGATGCATGGGTAACGTTAACTTTGAGGACCGTTGTGGTTTGTGGTTTATTCCCATACACGTGCAACTTGAGAAAACTCCACAAGAAAAACTTCAACGAGGCCAAATCGTGTGACCCGTAGTGCCTTCTAGTTGAAACCACATGTCGGTTAGTGTCCAGATCATCCAATTCAGGACAAAAAAAATTGGTAACCATCGACCTATAGTACTCGCCGTTGACAGTGCTAGCCTGGCCAATTTCCTTCTCTCGATTCAACTAAAAATATTACCACCGTTAGTAATCACTTATGAGAGTACTACACAAATAATGTGAAAGAGGGAATAACCTCAACCTTTTCATTTAATTTGGTTTCTGAAGAGATTATTTATGATGTAAAAAATTAAATCCCGAGCTTTTGGCATCAAACAATCTGGATTCAGAAGTGGGTATAGCTGTGCAACTGCTTTTTCTGATGTAGTTGACGACTTAATTGAAGCTATTGACTAAAGTAAAATGAGTGCGCTCATTCTTCTCGACTATTCAAAAGCCTTCGATTTGATAAACCATGATATGTTGTTGTCAATGCTACATTATTTCAGATTCAGTATTTCAGCTTATGCTCTTATGAGATCGTACTTAAGTGATAGATTACAAGTTGTTAAACTTAATAACGAACTTTCTGCATCGCTGGAAGTTATATCAGGTGTTCCTCAAGGAAGTATTTTAGAACCCCTACTGTTCATTGTTTATACCTCAACCATCGTTGACGTACTCAAATTTTGTAAATATCATTTCTATGCGGACGATACACAGATCTACTTCTCTTTCAGATACTCGGATTTGGTAGCTGCCACGGAGTCTATCAATCACGTCGATGGCTCTAACAAGTCGATGGCTCTACTTTTTAGGAAAGATAATGCTTCAGTTTTTTTGTCTGATAACGTTATATTCAAAATTAGATACAAAAAAATACCTATTGAAACTTCTTGTAAAAATTTGAGACTCACAGTTGATACAACACTTCGCTTCAAAGAACACGTTACTGATAAATTGAGAATCGCATACGCTTCTCTAAAGCTAATTTTTCCTCAAAGACCTCAAAAAAATGTTATGTGACACCTTGGTTCTCACTCATTTTAATTATTGCAATGTTGTTTACAGTCCTTGTCTTGATGAAGTCGAAATTCGTCGTATACAGAAAGTACAGTACTCATGTGTTCGTCTAATTTGTGGTATTACAAAAGTCAGTCGTAATCAATCACTGATAAACTAAAAAAGCTTAAATGGCTGAATATGTACAACAGGCGACGTCATCATATAGCTTGCCAGTTTCATAATATATTTAAATTGAAGATTCCACCTTATCTACATGAAAAACTCTCTTATAGAACGGACATCCATAATTTGCCTATTCGTAAACAAACCATTCTTACTATACCATCACACTACAATATGGCAGTCTGCATAAATAATTTGCAAAAACTGGATGGATCATACCTACATCTATCGCCGTATTCAAATCCAAATTCAAAAACTACCTGCTAAGTATTCAGTTCTCAAAATTGCTCTGCTCTCTCTCTCTCTAACCCTTACCTTCTTATGCTTTCCTTTTCTATCCTTCTCTTTATTTACTTATCTTTACTCATTTAGTTTCGTTAATGTATTGCTATCTGTTAAAACTGTTAATATCTCTTTGGCATTGGTGGAAGAACAGAAATGGTTTTCAACTGTTATCTGAACCAATAAGTCCAGCCATTGATTCATCAGAATATTATTTAATGGCACCACCACTACTGTATATTCTTCTGTTTTTTCTTTGATGGGTAATAAATGTATTATTATTATTATTAAATATGGACAGATGACCCCGCCAGCCCGAAATTCACACCAAACAGATGTGCATTGGACGTTCTTGAATCTCATGTGGGTTGGTATCGTCTAAATTCGACAATTTTGTTTATTCACGTACTCATCCACGTACTCATCTGAAACGCTCACTTGGAAAAAGTTTTACACAAAGCCAGACTGTGCCTATGGATATGTCGAAGGATATGTGTTAAAACTTGGGTTTTAGGTCCCAAACAACTCCATTGGATTTATACTTTACAGAAAACAGCCCAAGCGAAGTTTACAGAAACTGGGTTATCTGGCCTTTAGTGGTGCTATCTACCTCCTCACCTCCTTTTTTGGAGAGAGAGGCTAGATGGACTGCATATAGTCAATTACACAAATATATTTAATGCTGCTGTCTCACTTGCAAAGGAGGGTGCTGCAAGCAGCTTCATCGAATCAGAACCTGTCATTAGCATCTCTTTAGGCTTTGCTAAACAAAGTTGGACACGGGAATGGCAAGAAGATTTATGGACTTCTGGCAGAATCTTCCAGGATTGGCTAACTCCAAGGCATTCATTCACCCTTCGTAGCTCGATACCAAACAGTTGTTGGACTACAGTAGAATGAACTACGATGTCTAACAGCCCTTCTCACAGGTCACTGTCATTTGAATCAACATATGCAGATACTTGGACTGTCGTAAGACAGTGTGTGTCGCCTCTGTTTGAAAAATGATGAAACAGCAGAGCACTTACTTTGTACCTGCCCCGCTGGGGACCAAATCAGGTTTTCAGAGTTCAGCAGATTTTGCATTTCGTACGGGTGTTGGTCCACCACATTACAAATAGTCTAGATGTAGTTTCACAAGATCTCCGTTATGAATTGTCAAAGTTTGGAAGTCCCTGTCATAAGACCCTATATTTTCTTGATACTTTCAATCAAATGATGTTTTTGTATTCTTTTATCAGAGAAAATATTTTCATTATTCACAAAAAAGTAATTATTCATGACGTGAACGACTATCTCGAATTAAACATTCGAAAAATACAGTAATAGGTTCAACAAACTACTTACTCAATCAACATAACTGCAATTTTGTTCATATTTCTATTTGCCTATGCTTGAGTGGTAGGTTAAAAAGCAGGAAAAGAGTTAGTCTCACAACAAACATTTCTAACCCAATAGGAACTCACTAAATATATTGAATACTGATAAACTGCATACTTGTTGTTACTGTGAATGGTGAAGAACTGTTACTGAATCCTCGAGTTCCATTCTCATTCACGGCAGCCACCCTGAATTGGTACCACTTTCCCGGCTTCAGCACATTCCTTAGCACCCGCTGAGGTCTCATCGATTTCGAACATAGGCTCCAATTACCCATCATACTTTGCACGAAGTATTTTCCAGCGTAGTTTCTCTCTTCGATGAGATACAGCACGACACCTCCTCCTTTGTACTGACGAGATGATTCGGCTGTGGACCAGTTTATGTGTATCGCTCTTTTCTTTCTACCTTCAATGACAACTGGTGCCTGGGGAATATCAGGAAGGCCTGAAACAAAAATTGCTAGTATTGAAATGGCTTTGAGGGTCTAAATTTTGTGACAAAATCTTATTTATATAGATAGATAGATAGATCTTTATTGTCTGAAATATAATACATTTTGTCGACGAAAGGTGTAATGTTTATAAATACATGAAATGTTAAAAATACATGAACATTTTTTATCGACCATATTTTGGGTATTTGTTACCTTCCACAATCTGGAAAATAAAAATTATAGTGAAGAACTTTATACAAGTGTAGAAGGGCAAACTTTTCAGGTTACTCCAATAAGTTCAGCTCAACATTCTGGCATGTGAATGTACGAAACCGAAGTTTTCGAAATGATCGATTTTGATCAGTTATCCGAGGAACTTTGTACTACCGATTGGACACAACTGTTTAACGCATGTGATGACGTTGATACCAAATGGGAAAAATTCTATTCGACCGCAACAAAATATGCCGGAAAAATCCTCTCAAACCGTGGATCAAAGCCGAAATAATGTCACTCATACATCACAAAGAAAGACTCTGTAAAAGATACAAAAGATCAAAAGCCACAGAAGATTACCAAGCTCATCGAAATTTCTCAAAACACTTGGTATCAACAATCTTCACGTCGTGAGTTCGAAGAATCTATTGCAGACTCTGAAAACAATAAATAACTATTCAAGTTCATCCGATCTTATCTGAACACCAAAGTAAGCATTCCGCTCCTACGAAAATCTGACGGTTCCTTGTGTTCCACAGACATCGAATCAGCAGAGATTTTGTCCGATTCTTTCACAAGCTCTTTCACGGTCGAGCCTGGAGATTATCAATTACCAAATATTATAGCAGAACGACTACGTGATGATCTGACTAATGTGTCGGTTACTTCGGAAAAAATTAAAAATCATTTATCGAACATTAAATCGAATTCTTCTCCTGGTTTGGATGGAATGAGCCCCTTTTTTCTCAAAAAGTTTGCCAAAACTCTCTGTTCTCCGTTGTCAACAATTATGTCAGTTCTTTCGCAAAATCTCGCATCCCACGGACTTGGAAGAAGGCATATGTCACCGCTATTTTCAAAAAAGGCGATAAACTCAATCCAATTAACTACAGGCCCATTAGTTTTTTTCCGTACCTTCCAAAGTATTGGAATCATCGTGGAAAATATGTCATAATTTTTAACAAAAAATGCAATCATACCACCAGAACAACATGGATTCGTCAAAGGTAGATCAACCACCAGCAATCTACTACAATGCATGAACGATTGAACGACAGCTTACGATAGAAAAATACCGACTGATATCGTTTATCTTGACTTTGCCAAGGCTTTCGACAGGGTCCCAGTGAGGAGGCTAATGCACAAACTTGACACACACGGCATTCGAGGCAACTAAACCTATGGATTGAAAATTACATGACAGATAAAACTTTCTCGGTCAAATTGGGTCACTCTTCTTCTTCGCACAGACAAGTCACAAGTGGAGTTCCCCAGGGATCTGTTTTTGGCCTACTCCTCTTCGTTGCCGATGATACTAAACTGTATAGAAATGCTTTAGTCGAAGATCATTCCCTTCATGAAGACCTCAACTCGATTAGTCAGCGGTGCGAGGATTTGTTTCTACCGCTTAACGTCGACAAATACGTCGTACTTTAGCAAGGAAAGAAGAATCCACTCCATACGTACACAATAAGCATTATAGACTATTAACACCGACCTAACTTGGTCCGAACATATGATATCCACATGCAAACGCGCAAACATACCATAAAACTCAACAAAACCTACGTTCGTCTAATCATGGAGAATGCAGGTCCAGTGTGGTGTCCTGTTCTGGTGCGCGATAGGGACTTGTTGGAAAATGTGCAGCGTCGAGCCACATGTATGACTTTTGGTGAAGTGCGTCCATCCTATTCCGAAAGACTGAGGATGACACAACTGCTACTAGCTTTTGATCAACGTCGACTCCGTGGGGACCTCATCATATTGTTACGAAATATCTAACGTCGCCGCTGACCCAATTCCACGAAGAGATCTGTATTCAGGTAGATTATCACGTTACATGCACGTGAACGCTATTAACTGGAAATTTATAGCAAGCGAATTTTCGATGATTTTCTTCGAATTTCGAGATAAATCGATGGGACTATATAAACAGCTAATTCCTTCGACAG
>WOGN01009961.1:0-10603 GCA_015342105.1 Leptinotarsa texana | reverse complement strand
TTATTTCTGCATTTTTTTTCTTGTTTATATGTAAATGTATTCAATCTTATGAAATAAACATTATTATTATTATCTGCATACATGAACAACCTATCCCCTTTGATGAAGTAAGGCAAGTCATTCATGTACAAGAAAAAAAGAAGAGGCGCGAGTATACTTCCTTGCGGGGTCCCCAATTCAATTTTTTCGTTCTTGGAAAGTTCTGTCCTAATTTTAATATAGTTGTTTCGATTTTTTATGAATGAAATCATTCAGATTGCAGAAGGTTAAAAACTCATGAAAGTAGCGAGAAACATTGACTTCTCCATTGACTTCTCTCCAAATAATAAAAAAATAAAAACTTCTCATTGGAAGTATTCTTATTTTCACAACAGAACTTTTGACGTAAAGTCTCCTTCATGCCGGAAAGGCTTGCTACTGAAGTTGATTTCCAGAGTTATACTACAAATTTCACCCATTTTTTAAGAATTATTGAATGACTACCAATTTTATTCATCTTTTGAAATTTTTTTAATATTACCTATAAAAACTTGGTAGACTGATAGGTATTTATGTTATGAATGTGACTGATTTGCAACTTTAGAATTTGAATTATGAAGACAACAGTCTTAAAATAGAACGTAGTATAATGTATAAGTTTCTTTTTAGTTGAATGATGACTCTTACTAACAACCTGAACTATTTTCTGAATGCACTTTTACACTAGTTCCGATTTTTTTTACACCAGAACTCTCATTGAGCAAATTCTCTTTCAACTTTTACCCACAGCACATTGAATCCAACTTTTGATCAACGAAATTGAAATATTCGCTTCGCATTTGATAGCGGGTCAGTTCGCTTGAAGGATTTGTCAAAGCTTGGAGATTCTGCCACAAACTCATTGGCTCGTCAATTGAAAACCGCTGCCGGCAAGTCATTTATCGCCTTCGAGAGCTCTCTTGGCGTCGTGTTACTAATTACCGGGTCTTGAGAGATTGCTGATTGAGAAGGGTTCAATTGTTTGTGTTCCGGGCGCAGGTACGGCAACTTGATTCCCGACCGAGGGATTTCTTTAACGAAAGATTGTTTGCGTGGAGTAATTCCTAACTTGAGTGCACGTGACATGCCACGAAATGCGACGTATAAATCAACACGGTAGCAAATTTCGATATAGCACAGTCATCATAAGTTTCTTATGTCGTTATGTGGTAACATGAAAATTTGGAGGCATGTAGCTCAAAGTATATTTCATAACCTTTAAAAGAATTACAAATAATTTCCGAGGAAATTACAAAAAAAGTATTTTTCTTGTTTTTGGAATTTATAAAATAAAAAAAAATGTTTACAGTTATCAAAACTAGACATATTTCCTTAAAAAACTATATACAGTGCATTTCTTTAATGTCCCCCCTTTATTTTTTGAAGAAGTCAACTCAAAAATTTAAATTTGGGATAACGAAATTAATGCATGAATACTTTATTTTGAAGTGAAATTGACAAATGAAACTTTCAAGACGGCGACTGATCGCCATTTGGGAAAAAAGTAAATGGAAAGGGGGTCTTGCGACACATCATTTTGAAACTCTTGACAAATACTTCACAACCCTAGAATATGAAGTCACTATCTTCACTTACTACAATATTTAATAATTTAATAACATTTAATAATTTCCTGAATACAAACACATTAATATCGATATTTCTAGAAACATTTCTTTTTATCTGCCATATGGCAACCAACAACCCGATAAGGTGTGGTGTTAAGTTATTTTTCGTTGATGAAAATGACAAAAAATATCAGTACGACAATGAACATCATTGTTCAGTTAGAGTATTCTCATTTAGTTTTCGGTTTTACTAGTAGAAAGGTACCAGTCAACAATCTATAAAATGGTCAATTCTCGTCCATTGGAAGAAAAAATTGAAACAATTTTTATTTACGGTGCGACGCGTAACTTTCACGAGACCAAAAGGATTTTCAATGAACGTTTTTCGAATAGTCCCACCTATAGAAAGTATTTGAGGGAACTTGTATCCAAATCACAACTACCGGTAGTGTACATAACAAAAAGACCTCGGGTCATCCGTTCATTCCGGAAGAACAGCAAGTGCAAATAATTGGTGAGATGGTAGTAAATCCTGAAAAGTTTACTTATTTCGTCGCGAATGTTTGTGAGGTGTCTCCTTCCACTGTGTGAATAGGAATAGGTATTATCCATACAAAATTAAAATGGTACACCAATTAATTGAAGATGACCCTGATCAAAGAACAGAATTCTGCGAAATCATGATGGAAACCATTGCAAGGTATCCTACCTATCTCTACAATATTTGTTTTAGTGACGGATGTACATTTTTTAAACGGCAATGTTCACAGATAAAACTGTAGGAGTAGGAATATTGGGAAACCATAGTGTAGGACCTCTATTTATTGATTAAAATTCAACTAAGGAACTGTATTTGAATATGCTGGAAACTACTGTTGACCTTCTCATCACTGAAATCGTCGAAGAGAATCCTAATGAATTCGATATGGATATTGTATTCCAACAAGATGGAGCACGACCACATTACTCCAGACAAGTAAAAAAAACTATTTGGATTCTACTTTTCCCAGTCACTGGATTGGCCGTCTAGGTCCAATGTTCGGCGTGAAATATTGGATAGGCTGTTCATATATCAAGAAGTTCAAGGCAACCATTTCGAGCATCTTCTGAACTGGCCTCAAGCTTATTACCTCATATTATGTAGTTAAATGTCAATGTATTCAGGCAATTATTAAAAGTTGATAATATTGACATTATCTAGGGTTGTGAAGCATTTATCAGGAGCTTCAAAAATATGTGTCACAAGACCCCCAGTTATCACCCGAAGACGATTGTGGATACTAACAATCGAAACGTCGTGACATAACTTGGTTTGAAACCTCTTTAATTAATTTTTTTTCAATTTGTTTTCAATTTTGCTAACAATAATTTTGTAATCTTTATTTTTTTTAGCTATTATTAATATTTAAATTTTTATTTGTTCAGTTGTAGCTTGTATGTTAATTTTTTGTTTTTGTTTAATAAAATTGTTATTTTCGGTTATACTTATTAATTTTGTAATTGTTTTTTTCAGGGTTTTCAAATCAATTTATATTAGATTAGACAATGGAAGTCCGAACAGATGAAATACAAGTTTGTTATTGTTGACAGAACAATGCAAGTCATCTATAACTATTGAAAGAGCTGTTGTGCGGCTGTGGTTTACTTAGAGCCCTCATTGACAGGTTGGTAGTATGTTGAAATCATTCAAGTATTTACGCATCTGCGGGTTCAACATTTTTTTGAAAGCTTCAGATATGGCACACAAAAGTTCGGTCGGAATCTCTGCATCCCTTGAAAAATACTCGTACCCCTTTCAATTCAAGTAACGTAATAATACCGAATGTTAATGACTCTTTCATAATTTCTTCAAGAAGTGAATACATTAACGATGGATATAAAATAGTAAAATTCAATATTTTTTGAACGGTCATAGTGTGGGTATGATTTGGTCATGGTATTGCCATGATAAGGTGTTCTAATCGAGAAAAACTGGGAAAATGATATTGCCTCTTGGTTACTCCTGTATGAAAAAAGCATCACCCGGTGAAATTATGAATGGATGAATGGAAAATAAATATACATTGTTTATAAGAATGTTTCTCTGAAACATTTTTGTATTTCATCTATACCAATTGAGTAGGAGACATTTGGTGGTGAACTTCGTGACTTCTGGTTTATCAAACACCCTCTACGTCAATAGTCATTTATGTAACATAATTTCATTACTCTCTTCACATTTTATTCGAGACATTATGTATATTCTAAATAGGGAAACCCTAATCGTCCACCCATATCTCGTTGTTACACCGAATATGAAGATAACATATTTTCTCACTAAAAATCCTAGATCGCCATTCATTGAGAAATCTTCCAATAACAATCATAGAAAAATAATCTCAGCGATCAACGACCGAGTTTCCAAGGTGTAATAACAAAGCAGTCTAATCAGATGGCCTCGCAAATAACATTTTTAATAGCCAGATGGAGATTCCGGAGTAGATAGTGAGGACGTAAGTAAATTAGCGGTGAGCCTTGGAAGGCGCGGCTCCCGAGAGATGTCTTTAGGAGCGGTAACACTCTCTGGGTAGACAGGCGTGGGTCCCTTAGCGTGATCCTAAAGTAAACTGACTGCTAACTAATGAATTTACTTCATTTAATTTTCAATATGGGTTGGGCATGCAATATTAACAAAGAAATTCCCAAGCACGTATATTCTACGCATGGTTGTACTTCCTAGGAGACCAATTTTTACAAAATAAAAAAGTGAGTATTCAAACACATTTCATGAGTGATTATGCGGGAGTCCAGGTCAACAAGGAGAAGTTGAATCGAAAAACACCCCGTAGTCAATACCTCAGCAAAACTATGATCAAGCACAAGAAATCTATTGAACGATATGGAATGTTTAAATAATGTGTAAATTAACTTTCTCTCGTTTCATTGATTTTCAGTAACTCTTGGACAACTCTTAGACAGTAACTCTTAGACAGTAACTCTTAGAAAATTTCTAATTTTGGATGGTTAGAAGTTGGGTGAATAAATATGTAGGTACCTGAAAAATAATATCCAATCCATTGGAATTCGTGCCGATGAATTTTTTGCTTGACGATTTTTCTATATTCATCGTAGACATTTCGTGATGAATTCAAGTTAAACTTTTCTATTTGTTCGATAACAAAGTTTGATTTTTGTCTCTGTATCTTTGGAACTATTGATAATACACTTAAATGAGTTATGCATTTTTTCATGACATTTCCTACATTCCCTTTGCTATTTTTTCATAACAACCATGGTTTCTCAAATATTCGCCAGTAAAATCAAATTCATAGGTTTTATAACAAATGAAAGTCTCTACATGAACAACCTAAATTAGTTTTCAGTAGAAGTCACCGTTTACAAAATGATCGAAATTATATTCATGCCGTGGAAATTACACATTGAAAGGTAACATCAAGCCATTCCAATAAATTAACGAAAAACTTATTTCAGCCTCATCAATTAAAATATTTCCTACACTATTAAAAATATTGAAGAATGCAATAGTCTTTTTTATCGGAGAAGCATGTCATATTGCTGTGCTCCTACACAAAAGTAGTAGTTGGGCCATATTCAGAAGCGGTGCGTGGGATGAGCCATTAGCGTAATGCTATATTACTCAAGGTCTAATGCTGCAAAACATGTACAAGGATATTGTACTGGAAAATTGCAAAAAGATTAATTTCAATGTATTCAAAACCTATTGTTACTTTCAATGCAGAAATAGCGAAATTTAAGAAAATACTTATGAAAAAAAGCCTTTTGGCTTTCTACTTCTCGATCTTTATTCCACAAATATGAGGAACTGAAATAGAAAGTAAATAAATAATTAACTCTTCACAAAGATTGTACGTAGATCTTCTATCAATGTGTGACTCACGTAGTAAATATAAAATAGTAAATTTACTTGTCTGCTTTGGAAATAGCAGAGGGAATTCACATTAAAAAAAGAACGAAATACTGAATGCAGAAATTGTTATGTGGAAGTATTACTGCTTATAAAATTCTTTCTAGCTGTCTACATCTCTATATACATTTATAGGTATATTAAATAAACTTTCAGAATGAACAAATATTAAATTTTAATAAAAGTTCTTGAAAAATTGTAAAAGACATTCATACATATTAAGTCAAAAGGAAAACACGTTTTGGAAAAAACTTTGTGGCATCTCACTTCTCCATCATTGAATAGGAAAAAAAGGAAACTCAAACACTTTGAGTAGAGCCATGAAGATGATAGTACCTACAGCCTGCTATCGAAAGCGCTCGCTTATAATAAGTATAAGTTATTAAAGCTTCGAATCCTTTTTGTGAACAAATGTTAATATTGAAATACTGAATTTCTAGGATATTCCAACATCACCATAGAGACAGCTACAGCTTCCTGCGTGACTTTCGCGTCCAGGGTATAAATATAAAAAAGGAGGTATTATCGAGTGCGTATGATTTAACTCTAAAAGAAAAAGATTAGAATGTGAAATATTCAAATTAAAAAGGGAATAATTTTAGGAGAGTTTTTGAAAAAACACTTTTCGGCTTTCTACATCTTCATCATGTGAGAAATTAACGAAGGAAGAAAGACAGGAAATTACCACATAAAAAAAAATCACTTTTTTCCATTTACTGTGTATTACAAAAGTTTTTTAGGGAATCGTAACAGATATCATTCATAGAAATATTACACAATGTTATATATGGAAGAGAATTGCTATTAAAAGTAATTTAAATGAAACACTATCATCCTCAATGGTGTGGTAATTTCTCATTTAATGACGGAGAAGTCATTGAATAAAGTTTTTTCTCCAAAACTTGTTTTTTTTGACTAAATATCTATGAATGGAAGAATAAAATTTAATATTTGTTAATTCTGATTTTTTCTGTATAATTTGCCAAAAAGAGTATTCTAAGCAGTAATACTTTTACAAAATACTTTTTCCAAAAATTCAGTTTTATCTGACCAGTTTCTAAAGCACATCGGGTGTAATGATGAAAATTTGAAAGTTCTTTATTTTCTACACTATGTTGAATCAGTATAATGTAAAAATATATCACGTGAGAGTGCATTGAAATGAGAGTAAATTGAAATTAAAAAAAATAATCGTATTGTTTATGAGAGACTTTGACTATGACTTTCTATTAGTTCACTGTTAGTTCTCAACAACTATTGTTATTTGAATAAATTCAATTAGTCTTATCTTGTGTTAAAATCTTGATTGTGCTAGCAAAGCCATTCTGAATGGAGAAGGAAGTTAAAAATCATTATTATTTGTTCAAACAACTTTAAGAATATTTTATATTCAGGTGTTGTTCCTCAAAGTAGATAATTCAATATTAGATGTCTGTCCAAGTAATTTTATTAAGTTCAAATTCCCCTTGATTTCCTCAATCACTGATTGATTATGATGAATTTTACTGAAATCTAGAATCATGTTTGAAGAAATAATTTCTCGTTCGCGTGTTACGTTACGCCTTATCGGTCTGAAAAATCGAGGAAATATGTAAACAATAGCAAACCTGAAAAATAATTGTTATAACGACTGTCTTTAAAAATGTATAAGGACAAGTTTCAGTACGGTCTATGCCCATAAACATATTAGAAACAACGTCGATACACTGAAAGTAAGACAATCATTAGTTATCTGCGAATATTATCTAGATGTCTACTACCCACCACGCGAAGTTATACACATGACTATATTTATTATTTATAGTGTCATTTTTAATAAAATTCCAGTCATTGATATTCCATTATCTACCAAGAGGGTTTGTCTTGATGTGTATGTACTGAAATATATACCTAATTCAAAAGCCCACCTCTGTAGTTTTATTGACACCTATTTGAAATACGAGTATTACCTTTTCTGTTACAAAATTAATTATAAGAATGATATTATCCTTAGGAAAACAAGTTTGATCACCTAAAAGTCATCTAGTTGACTAATTTGGAACATATTACACAGAGTGAGTTATCGGAAACGCATGATGAAGCAGAACTATCAGGAAGAGACATTTTTATAACAATCTATATACATGTCAAGATTTTTAGGCGAGCAAGGGAAGTAACTTTTAACTTAAATCATTGCAGAACATCCAATCATCTCAACGGATGTATCATCACAAAAAAAATTAGAATAGGAGTCGAATGAGAGATCATTTGATTGCCTATCAAATGCTGAATTATTTTGAGAGTTGGTACACTCATTCTGAAGATACGAAACTTTGAAATGTTAACCAAAAAATGGAAAATACTAAAATCAGTAATATTTCAGATGGAGAAATATCGTATCAATCTGAATGTTGGAGAAAATTCCTTCAGAAAAATTTGCCGTTCAAGGAATATTGGGTTTTTGCCTGCCACAGAATTTAGATAGATATAGTCTGTCTCGTGAAATGTGAAAAAATAACTTTATAAACCCTCAAATCAAACATTGAACACGCGGAATACTCTATATCGGAAATGATGGAAATGACTGTACATTGCTTCGAAAATAATGAATGAAGAAATCGGGTTGCCAAGCTGACTAACCAGTGTTATCCTGACAGACATCTTTCTATGAAAATTGTTCTCAAAATTTTGCGCACTTGTATCGGTTCAAAATAGAAAGTGGCAGAGTGTCAATTAGGAACTCAATTAAACTCTACAGGTAGTTGTTTCCGAACAAACTATAATAGATAGTATGCTCACTCCAAGAAGATTGGCCACTGCTACAAACGTGTGTCATACAAGTGCCCGGAGGATATTAAAAAAGAATAAGTTTCATTCGGTTAGTCACACCAAAGTATGTGATACGAAAAGTGCGATACGAAATGTGGAGGTTAATATTTATAGCATTTATTTAATAATATACATGCATGCAAAAATGTGATTATTTTTTCGGAAAACGTTTCGTTTAATGATTCTCAAAACCTATATAAACCTTTTCAATAAGATATCACAAAACCCCCTTGTCATCAAAAAATTGCAGGATTGATATCTACGCTCGGAAGATTTTAGGATTTTGAAATGGGTCAGTGGGTCAAAATTTTAGATTTTTGGTAGCAACCCCAATATTCAAAAAAAGGTGAGTAAAATGGGTAAACATCATATATTTATATTTTTGGCCTGATTTGAATGAATCAATTTTGGAGTAAACACGTCGATATAATTTGCCTTACTGAATTTGGTAATAATATCACAAGATGATTTGATGATTCGAAAGATGCCGTAGATCACTAAATAATAAGACCATAGGATTCAATTGAAGTAGAGTTAGTCATATCAAACATTCCTTTAGTTATTTAGGTGAAAAAAAACAGTTTATTGAAAATTGAAGGTTAGGTTATTGAATAAGATAAAATTTGGTATCCCCTAAGGAGCAGTTCCACTTGTATTTGGATACGTTAGTGATATCATTGGATACAATGACGTCGAATCCACAATTATTGAGTATTTGAAAAAGTAAAAGAATTGAGTAGAACTGGCTGATACTTGATGACAATCAATTTTGAAATTCATTGATACAGTTTACTGTATGACTTTCATTATAAAGGGTTTTACAAAAACCTTGACAGGAGTTTCACTATACAATAGATTTCTCTAGCGTATTAACCCATTATCATTAAATAAGTCACTTCTAAATTATAACTATTTTATACTCTAACATATTACCTACTTGTTCATCTACTTTCAAATGAATAAATCTATCTTTCATCAGAAAGTAGGCAAAGAAGTAGGTAATATGTTAAAGTATAAAATAGTTGTTTGTTACACTTCGTTTTAGAGGTTACGAAAATACTGCAAGAAAATACAATTTTGAATAGTACCGCGGCGACTACGTACTTTAGTGATTTGTTTCATTGGGCCAAACATCATTGATGTTTTATGTCGTCAATTTACTTGGATTTGTCACGTTCATTTTTCTCAATTGTTACCATAATTTACTATGGGTGAACAAGATATATTTTCTCGTTTTGGTATCCTGATATTAGGTGAGGTATATGAGTTCACCGAGATTCCGAAGTATTATCTCCTGTAAGAATTCTATCAATAATATTGACAGGAAATAGCACTGTCAGAACTATCAAATATTAGATGGAGGTTTCTTATTCTTCTCTATTTGTGGGCTTTTGTTCGTGCGGCCCTGGACAGTGTTCGTTGTCAAGGTTGCTAATAATTATCCTCTTGGCGCGAATGACCATGTTGATACTTTTTCCTCATTATGTTATGTTCTGAACTTTTCCAGAAACGTCAGGGTTACTTCCGGTAGCTCAATCGGCGCGTGTCGAAATTCGAAGAATTGAAGTTTCAAATCAAAACAACGATTTGGAACTATCATTAATTATTTCGAATAAACTCAAGTTGGAAATCCAATCAATATTGTATCACATGGATATTGGCTGCTATTTTCATCATTTTGAGACAATCACTACTAAAAGTAGTGATCTATAATTTATACTGTGTGAGGGAGTATTCAAAAGAGAGTGATCTTCCAGTAAGATTTCGGGGTTGCTGCCCACTAAGACCTTTCCGACAAACATTTTTAGGAAAGCAGCAGAGGTCTAACTCTCTGGCAGAAGTGAACCAGAGATATTTTTCTCATTGTAAATAGTTTGTTCGAGATTTCAGTTTCTACTATTGTTGAGATTATGAGAACAAGTCCTCCTATTTTTGGATTGGTATCCTGCCCCTTATGAGGGAATGAAAGTGGCTGAAAATCGCGTGGCTAGTATCGTGAATTCTTATATAGAACCCGCACAACAACACAGGTATTACCATATCTTTTTGAGTTAAGAAAAAGGAGTAAAGTACAATGATCTATACACTATAGAGTTCGTCGTCAAAAGTTTATTTGTGACCATCTGGAGTTTCTTCTGAGGCTTCTTCCATATGCTGAAGCTCTAGGGCTAGAGCTAGAGCTAATAGAAATCTTAATATTTGAATTTTCCACTCTGTTGGTCGATCCGACCAACCGATAGACCGGTTTCGGGGTGATTGCCCCATCATCAGTATCGGGCATGGT
>WOGN01009960.1:0-10604 GCA_015342105.1 Leptinotarsa texana | reverse complement strand
AAAAAAAGGGATGATGCTAGGGGTGAGGGGGTGGCTTTTTCAGTAAGTTTAAATAAGCCATAATGCTTGCCCCTTCCAACATAAATTGACGTGTTTTTGGATTTTTCCTCCTAAATACCAGTATTACAAAAGTTTTTAAAGGTGGATACTTTTATCTGAAAAGCACTGTATAAGTAGTCTTTATGACTTTAGCCTCCCCTGTTTTCCAATGCACGACCCATCACTGAAAGGTAGAGATAGTGAGAACCGTCTCTGTGTTTGAAAAAGTGTCCGTTGAAATGTGCTGAATGAGGGTGGCGCTTACAGAAGCAACAAGGTTAATTTTAAAAAAGGTGCTGAAAGTTATCAGAATGGGATAGAGAAATGAAAAAGGGCGAAAAAACTTCCGTCCCGTTATAGCGCACTTGTCAGAATAAAAATAAAATGAAAGGCAAAGTTCCATAAGTTTCAATTGTTTTCTGACCAATATAATATTTAGAAAGTAATACATAAATAAAATGACTTTAAAATTAAGAGAGATTAAATAATTTTCGAAATTGTTTTCTACATATCAATCGAAAGAAAATTTTTCATTGGTGAATTTTTCAAACTTCATTATTATAAAAAATTATAGAAATTATTATACATACTGTTGGCTGGAAGTACAACAGAGACTGAGGCGGTTCATTATTTATATTTTTCAATTCACGCCCGGTTGAACAAATTTTCACCACGCAAATTTCGGTCAGTATTGCTTACAATTCATTACAATGTATTACAACAGTAAGCACTACAAAATCACAAAAAAGTATTATTTCAAGCTGATTAGAAAATTCAGTCGATGTCTCCACGTTTCACCACATCAAAAATTCTAGGTTATATTTAATTCATCCGTTATATATCCCGAATCACAAAATCTGATTATTTGTCAGCTATTATTATGAAAGTATATTAGGCAACATCCATATAGGATTAAATTGAAATTGAGAAAAAGAATCAACTTTTGGGAAATGAAGCTTTTTTTTCTACTTCTCCAGCACTCTGGCTGTTATTAAATGACCGTATGAATGTGTATACGTACTGCTATCATAACAAAAGTAGATTTGCCTCTTCCGGTGACATGGAGTTGTAATGTTATGGAAGAAATGAAAGCTTCGTCTTTTATTTCAATCCAAAACGGTGCTGATGAGGTGACGAATGTCTTCTCCGTGTTCAAGTTTATATTCGAAATGAACTTCAGTGTATCTTTCTTCGAAAGATTTCCACTTTTTTTCGATGATGGAGAAGTAGAAAGCAAAAAAACTTTTTCCCACAGAATGAACTAAGCACATATACTCACAATACTAATCAAACAATCTCATGAAAATGCAATACCAAAACTACTCAACGCACTTCCCTAAGGAATACAAAATTGATGAACCACTGGATCACTTGAGAAAAAATACTGGCATATATAAACAGTCAGCAAAAAACTAATCCACAATTTATTCGGATACAGACACTTTTTATTCATTCAGTGATATTTTAAACATATTATCGCTATTTGTTGAGCTTATTTCGTCATCCAATATTCATTGTGTGGTTGATGTTTACTGTTTTATTGATATTTGTATTACTGGACCAGATATAAAATGTAAAGTCTAGGTGTTTTCGTATTATTTGTCCTTTTTACACCATACAAATATTTTTTTTTATTTTATAATAATAACCGATTTTACTGGAAGAGTCAAACTGAAATAACAATACCACCAGAGAAAATGACCTACTAAAAGGTACAGTTAGCACCGGTTCGCACCCGATGAGGTTGGGCCAAGTGCTTTCTTCCACTCAACCAACCGAACTAAATCATTACAGGATGTTACAATTCAACATATCGCAAGAACACAGGCAAATTTCCATATCATGGAAGACTACAGTATATACTATCCCTGAAGCTTCGACAAAGCATATCAACAAGTTTAAAATGACAACTGTAAAAAATCACAGTGATAACTCACATGATCCCGTGGGCTAGGCTAACTATTGGGCGCGTCTTCAGGTAGCGGATAGGGGAATGGTCAGGGGACTGAGGGGCCTGTCCGAGAAGCCAATATGTGGCCTTATGGATGGGATCACCGGACTCCTGGTAAGTGGCAGAAATAAGTAGGGTGAGGGGAACTAAAACTCTCCAAAAGTTTTTGCGAAACATGACACCGTGGACCAGCCTACCTAAGGTGTAAGGAATCCTGCCGAGAGGTGAATGGCCGCAGGGTGATACGCTTGGCGAACTGGGAAAAACCTCATTGTAATCAGCCTTCCTCTGGTAATACGGGGCTCTGCCAGAGGTGACCAAATCTTCCCTTGCTATTCGTGGGAGGACACATATATGAAACAAACAAAATATACACAACAAAAACCAATTTCTAGACTGGACAGAAGTGCTCACCTCAATCTTCACCAGAAAGTGATGATTGTCAGATCAATGATCACTTATGGCGCAATTTCCTGGTGGCCAAAGGCTTTACAGAAAACAACCAAGGCAAAGCCCTCTGGCTTACAGAGACAGGCATGTGTGGCCATTAGTAGTGCCATCAGTACCACACCGTCAGCGGCCATGGAGATCCTTCTAGATCACTTCCTCTCCACTTTTTTCTGAAGAGACACGTTAGATGAACCGCATATACACTTGTGCACATTGCCAATTGTACAAATCAATTTACTGCAGAGTTGCTGACATTGGAAGTCACAGCATCCTGGAAATGACCTCTGACTTTATGCCTCCAACTGTCAACTACGGAGTGTCTCATAAAGTACTGTTTCCGAGTAGAGTGAAATGGATCCTCCGGGGGAAAGAAATATCAAGAGCAGATAGTTCTTGGTTCACAAATGGATCAAAAACACCTTCCGGTTCCGGTTCAGGTGTTTTCAGTCGCAGACCTAGAATCCTATGCGAACCTATGCGTCAGTATTCACGCCATTGAATTGAAAGAATCTAACCTCATACACAAGTCAATAAAAATATTTTCGGATAGTCAAGCGGCGTTGGAAGCTTTGGAAGCCCTTGGCTCCTACCGAGAAACGTCTAAATTGGTAGCAAATTGCCTAAAACGACTCTCTCCGATAGGAGGACTTAACAGAATGTCTCTGATATGGATTCCTGGCCATAGTGGCCTAGAATGCGATAAGGCTGCTGACTCCCTTGCAAAGAAGGGTGCTGCAAGCAGCTTCATCAGACCAGATTGAACACCTGAATGACAAGAAGTTGTATGGACTTCTGGTAGAATTTCCAGGATTGGCTCACTCCAAGGCGTTTATTCACCCTTCGAAGCTTGATACCAAGAAGTTGTTGGATTACAGTAGATATGAACTACGATTTCTAACGGGCCTTTTTACAGAGCCTTCTCTTATTATCTGACCTGATAAATCACTCACTATACAAACTAATCGGCTTCAGTTTCATTTACTATAGCTCAAATTTTTTACGAAAGGCATAATGCATACATAAATCATCTTTCTTATGTATAGCACACACTGCAGTGTCGCTTGTAACATATTACAATAAAGTTGAATTGATTCCTAGATCGATCAAAAATTGTGTAGCCAAGACCTAGAAACACGGAAAGAGTGTTGACACCAGAAGAAATTTATGGAGAAGCAGCTAAGAAGGTAAATGATACTAATCAATTCATTAGGAAAGTGAATATAGATTATGGTATGTGCTATTTTTCTTCATATCGCTATGTTGAATCGTTAAGTGAAAACTTACCAGCCTTGGGTTAGATAAAATCTTCGTAACAGAGTATTCAACAAAGAACTGGAGTAACAGCTCACTAAATATTGCGAAAGGACAGTGGATTTATATTTCGGACTCACTACGAAAGATCTGCGCAAGATAGCTTTTCAATTTCTAAATTTTAATAACCAATCCTACCCAGAAAAATGTATCATGACTGAACATGCAAGTGAAGACTGACTTATTGCTTCCATTAGACGAAATTCAAATTTAAGACTTCGTATACTTCAATTTACTAGCCTTTCGCGAGCTATGAACTATGAAGTTACTGAGCAAGTGAAGCCAATAAAGTGCTTGTATTATGAGACAATCACTCGTGTCATATTTCAAGTTCTCTGATAGAATTTGGCAAAACCACTTTCATTAGGCTTCAACCTTTAGATCGGGAGGTATATGGTCCAGAAACATTTCAATAATGCTAGTGATCGGTGGATGAAAAACAATCCTGGCACAAGTATGACTATATACGATTTGTCTTCAATTGTGAGAACTTCACTTCCTTCGCCCACTACGCCTGTCAATATTGTTGCTGGTTTCTCCTGGCTTTTCAACCGAGATAGTTTTGGACATGTGACTTTAATGCATCAACTGTAATCGATAGGCCTCTTTATGAAGATGCCATAGAAAATAATCAACCAGACTCTACAGTTCAAGCCAACGTAGAGCCAAGCCAAGTCATGTAGAAAGTCAACCGAGTCCATCCACTACCTTATCACCAAAAAGGCATACTACTCCGTCACCCAAGCCTAATAATCCAGCAGCATTTATTTCGTCTCAGGACATAAAGCCATTGCCGAAAGCAGATCTGACCAAACCTAAAAAAAAGGAAGAATGATACGAAAGACGCCTATATTTATTGATACACCGGAGAAGATGATTGAAGAAAATTCAAGAAAAGGGACACCGTCAAGCGTAAAGTCCAACTTAAACGTATTTCACAGAAAAAATCGTTCCCATCGAAAATATGCAAGAAAAAAATTAAAAAGAGGAAAACAACCCTGGACGCATCCGAACATGATTCGTCCCAGTCTTCCGATGAGGATGTTTGTGCTTGGTGTATAGTGGTCCATATTCAACAAGTTCCGGAGATTGTTTACAATGTCGCGAATGTAAGAATTATACATATCAAAACTGTACAAACAAAAGTCCATTCTATATTTGCTTCAATCGTGAATATGACAGTGATAAGTCTTTTTTTTCTAAAAATACAGGGTGTCAATTTGTAAACTTCTCACCCTTAATATCTTCCTTACAGTACACAATATGAGGAATCTTAAAACCAGGTCAATTTTATTGTCAAAGGGGACACTTCCAAGGACTATTCCTAGCCCTCGTAGTTCAACCCCCAAGGTGGAGTAGATGTTACCCTTAGAATATTAAATAGGAAGGGGGGTCAAGTGGTACATCATTTTGATTGGCGTTCAATTCTACTTCAAATGGCACCCTGACTTATTATATTCAATGAGCATTTTTGAAAAAAAGTATTTTAAACTCATACATGTGATTATAATTTTCCCGTTCTAGATGCATTATTGTATTGACTCCGTTCCGAAGAGTAAGTGCCACCGTTCCAACCCTTGAATGATAGAAACAAATGTATTACGCCTGGGATTTTTTATTTGTTGATTATTAGCTTTTACAAAATAAAATTTTATTTGCGGGAAAGAAATTTCAAACATAAAATCCACTCACGCTCACCTTATAAACTATTAGAAATGTCATCCATTTTTCTCTGAACAGTAATAAAGTCTGGTTTCGAACTCCCCTCTAACATTACGGAAAACATCACTAAGAAATGACTGGCATGCTGCTGTAAGTTCTTCAATATCGGGGATGCCCCCGAAGAAATAAATCTGAGGGTGTTGAATTGAGTAGCCATAAAGGACCGTTGTCTGTACACTTTCTGTGATGAGAATTAAAAATTCAGCATTTAGTAAACACAACTTTACTACCATCTACGTTAGTTTCGAACGCTATTTTTTCATCAAAAATAATAAGTCAGGTTACCATTGGAAGCACAATTAATCGGTGCTACTGGAAGGAAGATATTGAGGGTGGAAAGTTCTCAAATTGACCCTGTATATTACCAGAATTTGTTACTGTTTTTAATTCTAATGCTTACATACAGGGTATAGCACCGAAAACGAAACATATCGAATATCTTGAAAACACAAGTTTTCTGAAAAAAAATATGCAAGTATGATGCAGCATTGAAAAGTTCCATAAAAGATTCAAAAATGTGAGTGTTCGCCCTATTGCGAAAAAACGGCTGTTACGTATTCCAACTAATAATATTGTATTTCACAGGTGAAAAGAACAATAATTAAAAAATTAACATTGCATGAACTTTAAAATTGTCCATAAATATAACTAGAATCAATCGAAACTACATTAATTCACAGTAAAGGTTCGAAGTGTTCTCCATTAACTGCCATACATGAGTATAAGTTCGTCTCAAAATGTTGTATGACGTTTTGGAGCATGTCTGGGGTTACTTGGCGACATTCGGTTATGATACAGTGACGAAACTGGCTCAGCCTGTTCGTATTGTTTATTGATGTATTATTGTTCATGAAACGATATAGCAGAAATTTCAATTATCAATTCAACTGAATATTTGTTAATTGAGCTTACAGATTTACAAAATGATGCGATATCGTTCCTTCCGAAAATTCCCACTCCACCATCTATATGATCACGATGAAAGAAGTAACTCATCAGTTTGAAATTATTGATTGAAATATTCTCAATATTCAGTTTCCCAAGCCAATGTTCACTGAATAGCAAAAATGTGAAGTCATGATCGTTCAGAAATCATTCGACTAGGTCGAATTTATTTGAAATATACTGTTTGTTGATGCTAAAAACACTGAATGAAGATGGAATATCCTTTTGGTCACCTAGAAATGGTCTATGCTGGTATCTGTTGAGCCCAGTTGGCTTCCGTACCCATGTTTTTTGGAAATGTGAAACATCTTACTGCACGTTCGTTAGGCCATATTTCAGAATCGTAGACATATTTCACGTACGATATTGGAAAAGACACTTTGAATGAATTATCTCATTTGTTAGCTTACATGGGAACTTGATGGCAGAAGCAGTTTTTTCAAGAAAACTGCTATGAGATTCCGCTGTTTCTTCTGGTGACATCCTGTATACATGGAGGTAATCTAATTTTGGTACCGTACTTCTGAACTGTTTTCCCTATGACAATGTTTTGTTTTCGTCTTCGAGTGATTATGTCTCTAGTCGAATTACCTGGTAGAAAAAATGGACCAATAATACGATCGTCAAATATTCCAGACCAAAAGTTTAACTTTTGTGGGTATTGTGTATATACGTACTTGGTGAAACAATCTGACCAATACCGAAAATTATGTCGATTGACAATCCCTTTGAGATAAAAACTGTATTCATCAGAAAAAGAAATGTTGAAAACGAAATTTGGATTTTGTATAGAACATTCACTCGTGATTGCAGAAAATTGTATGTGACGATCAGATACGTCTTCGTTAAGCTTTATTTTTTTATGTTTAATTTTATATGGATAGAATGTGTGAGCTTTCAAAATTCGCCCGAAGATACGTCGACTTACTTCAAATAATTCGGCAAGCTTTCTTGTAACAAAAGTTGGATCCACAGCAACCTGTCTTGAAACGGCTACCACCACCTCGTCGTTTCTTACTGGGTTTTAATTTGACGTTTTTTATTTGCCACATATCCCGTTTGTCGAAATTTTGAAATTGGTTAAAAAACATATTTACGACTAACGTTTTTGTTTGGGTGTTGCTCATTGAAAATTCTACTGGCTGTGTTTTGAAATAATATTCAATTATTTCTACCCTATCCGGAATAGAATGAACTATTTTTATATTTCAGTCGTTAATGGACGAAGTACTACTGACAAGAAACTAACATATATGAACACTGAAACCAAAGGTTTTTTATTATACAAATACATAGGCGTAGTAAGTCAAATGTTATTCCGAAGGTAAAAATGTTGTCAAATCACTTCAGAAATGCTCAAAAACGTCAGACACCATTTCAAGAATAACTTTACTCATTTATGGCAGTTCATGGCGAACACTTTCAGCATCTACTGTCAATTAATGTAGTTTGAGGTAAATGGATTTCAATTTCAAAGCTTTTATTCAACTTGCTCCCAGATAGTTAGTAAGTATGCATGCAGCTGACTTTTGATCCACTTCTAGTTATCTATTTTCTACAATTATATAAATTTTGCTCGAAGAAAGGTAAACTCATTATTTTGAACAGAATAACTTTCTCATCAACACTCAAGGTTTTCGCCAAAACAAATCTTCAATAAGGGCACTAGTGAAGGTCGTGGAGGACATTGTGAGGAAAGTTATCTTATTATGGAGTTAGAGAAACACCACTCAAATTGATGACATCGTATCTGACAAATAGGCAACAACTGGTCAAAATGAAAAATACTCCATTCGAGCTCAGGACAGAGAAACATGGAGTTTCACAGGGATCGGTCCTAGGTCCTTAATTTTTCATCATTTACATAAATGACATATGTCAGCATATGCTACAGGATACAGCCACCATTCTTTTCGCTGACGATACGTCACTTATCAATAGTTGCTCAGATTTTAAAAACTCAAAATTCTTGCTGACAATTCGATTGACCTTGCTAGAAATTGGTTTTCTGCAAACTCCCTACAACTAAATGGTGAAAAAACGCAACAACTGATTATATCCGGTTACAATCAATACACATCAGAAGAACACTGTAAACTTCTTGGAATTACAATCGATGACACTCTCAGCTGGCACTATCACACTCAAAAACTGAATGGCGAGCTTTCCAGTACAATATTTCTCTTAAGAAGATCGAGATATGTTGTAGGTCCCGAATCACTCAGACAATTTTATTTCGCTTTGTTTCACTCGCGTATTAGCTATGGAACCATTCTATGGGGAAATTCCAGCAATGCGCTAAACATCTTCAGATCACAGAAGAAAGCTATTCGTCTTCTGGCTGGAGTCGGACAGAGAGAACAATGTCGTCCCCTGACATGAAAATAATGACACTACCATGCATTTACATATATCAAACCCTTTGTAAAATACAATTAAACAAAGGAAACTATACTGTTTCGTCAGATCTTCACAAATACGACACGAGATCAGCAAACCAAATAGCACTAAAACGTTTCAGGTTAAATGAGTCGAAGTCAAATTCCCTCAATTTGAAACTGTATAAAATGTTGAGCTCAGAAGTGCGTTCCCTGAATGATAGACATTTTAAGGCTAATGTGAAATGTTTACTCCTAAAAAATTGTTTTTATAGAGTAGAAGAATTTTTTAATTATTCTATTTAATGTAGTTGAAAAAATATTTTTGAGAATGACCTGATTGTTTTTATATATTTACTATTGTCTCTCAATATTTTTGTACTACGTGACGTGCTGTAAACCACTGTGTGAAATAGCCAATAAAGTCTATCTATCTATGAGGGAAGTTAATGAATGCTAATTGGGAATGATCTGCGCCTCTGTTCTGTTCTTGTATTTTCTTATGTTAACCAACAGCAGACGCGTATTTAATTGTGCTCAGTTGATGGGAAAAGCTTACTGTTCACTTTACCGTAAGAAGTTAGAATACTATGAGGAAATTCGTTCAACATGTTATGTAATGTTAAACATGGGAGAGGTCTTGTATCCACTTACACTAAAATAGCAACGAAGACACCCATATTGTGCTGATTCCGTGCGATAATCTGCGAGGGAGGTGAATATATTTTTCGAACTAGGTGAGGTGTACGAAGGTGTATATTTTGAATCATAATAGAATGACGTATTATGGAGAAACTCATATATTAACATATTTATCACAGTTGGCCTGAATATTGAATTTATTCGAAATGTAGGTACTTCTATCACATTGAAATAGTAGCAAAACGCATTAGTCGGATGACAATATTTTCATCAAAGGGTCGGACTGTTTGGCGTTTCATTTGCTCTTGGGCAAAATTATTTTTTCTCAATTCACAATATCCAATTCTCTTTGTCAATTTACTAATAATAAAAAAAATATTGTAATGGAAACCGGACGGATCTTTGGAATTTTGAAGAGAGTGGCCGGATTACGATTTTGCATTCTTTGCCAGTTTTTTCTACAGACCACAGGCATATCCTTTCCAATGACCAGATTTGCAATATACATTTACTAGGATTTGAGAAACAAGTGAGAATGAATTCAGTCCCCCTTGACGAAACCAGTTGAAAATATCGTAGAGAACTTTGAAAATGAAAAGAACAGACGATGACGGATGCGGATTTCTGTCTTCGAAACATTTTTTTCAATTTGCGGAAGTCAAGAAAATTATCTTTCCTTCACAAAAATTACTTTCTTTGAGAACCTATGAATGTTCTATCTGGATTTCAATTGTTGGAAACGTCTTGCTCAACTTGGATGCTAGCAGAAGGATTTTGAATAAGGACTAATATTTATTGATCGTGGCAAAATATGTTTCAACTCTAATTATATGCTCTGCCGATGTAAATAAGTTTGAACAGAATGTGAACTTTCATAAGTCCTTTTATATTGTTTGAAAGAAAACTTTCTTCATTTAGACCGTTGAATTAAACGAAATACTCATTTCATCGGTTCAGACTTTCATTGTCTAATATAATATAAATTGATTTGAAAACCCTGTAAAAACAAAGAAATAACATCAAGCAATAACTAGACAAATAAAAATATTAATGACAGCTGAAAAATGAAAATTAAAAATTATTATTAACAAAAAATGAAAAATAAAAATTGAAAGATTTCAAACCAAGTTATGTCACGACGTTTCGATTGTTAGTATCCACAATCG
>WOGN01009959.1:0-10604 GCA_015342105.1 Leptinotarsa texana | reverse complement strand
AACGAAGCCATAACTAATATTTTAAACCCCCATCATTGGGTGAGTGTAGAACGTGAAAGTGCTCATTTATGCCGATGATGCTATTTTAGTGTCTGAAAACAACAAAGCATCAAAAGCAACAATGTTACGACCGAATGTGTTTGTCGTTGAACGTATGCACGTAATGAGTTTTGATGTCAACGTTAATAATTTCAGAGTTTGGAAATATGATTTTGGAAGTGATTATTCAGAACTGCCTTTCTGAAGGAAATAAATACAGGGAAATACAACTGAGTGGAGTAAGCAATTGATTTTTGAATTCATATTCCAACAGAATAAGAATAGTAGTTCAGATAATGTTGAAATTCAATTCATGAATTGTACATCAAATATTTATGACTGATTACAGATCAACATTTGGAGAGTAACCTCCATGTAAAAAAGTGAACGAAAATCACACAAACCCTGTAACTCAATTCATTCGTACATATTCTTGAGTAGGTACGTATTTAGTTTCCAAACACATGAAAATCATAATATTATTTTCATAAAATTATTTAGGCGGTTCTGTTGGTAGAGTTCACGACAGAAAAAAATATAGAAAACCAAATTCTATCAATTTTGACGTTTCGACCTTTGAATCAAATTGAGTCATCTTCAGGACACTAACATGAATGAAATGAATAGATTAAATAACAAAAATACGAAAACATGGTAATACAATGAAATAAAATTAAATAATGAGTTTTGCGTCGACATATCAGGTGAAAACTTTAGATGAAACCCTAATAGCAGTTTAGATTTTCTTCGTTAGATGTATACATTACATGATGATTCTTTGGATACCTTAGTAATATCGGGAAAGTTTTGGGTGCTGAATCAAATGAAATTCGATAGTATTTTGTGCTAATCTATTTAATTTATTAAGCCAAGTAATTGTCAAACTTTCTCTTGATTGTTTTAAGACCGTAGTTAATCATATTGAAGGGTGAGGTCCATTTTTGTTTCATCTTTTTTTACATGAATATGAAAAATGCGAGCCTTCGAGAGCATTTCACCACATTCCAGAATGTTCCAGGAAGTCCTGGAATGTTGTGAAATGACATGAATTGCTCGCGAATACTCTCGACTGTTCTAGAACTGTTCGAGAACTTCCTAGCGGACAAAATTTCCAGCTGCTATATCTTCAAAAGCACGCCCTTCTGAAGATATAACCTTCTCTACGAATATGCTTGCACACCATATAACTCCTTGATCATTCCACAATATCTGAAATGTTCTAGAATTTTCTTGAACATTTTCCAACATTCCAAAATGTTTCAGGATGTTGTACGAATGCCTTTGAATACTCAAGAATGTTTTTCTAGAAATGTCTAGAAAACGAAATTTCCAGCCCTTACATCTTCGAAAGTAAGAAAACTTTCTTCACTGATGGGAAATATAGAGCTACCAGACCATATTACTCATTTGATTGTTCCATTATATCTGGAATATTTCATTCAGGATTTACCTGAACATTTCAGTCTACTCCAGATGATACCACAACAATGTGGCTGCGCATATTTTTGAGGTTCAACTCTGTACACCTCGAACTTAATTCTTCAAGAACTCTTTCATTTTAAGAGCTGCGTTTATGTGGAATAAACTTCCTGAGAACGTTTTTCCAAATGGATTTAATCTCCAGCCATTCAAACCCAATGAGAATCACTACTTTCGCACAGGCACCGCTCTTAGAGCGCCCTAAAGATTTTCTGTAGTGCTTGTATTCTGTCCTTGAAAATAAAAGAATTTTCTGGAATGTTGTGGAATGATTTTGAAGATTCTTGAATGTCCTGGACTGTTTAAGACCACAACAAATCAAAATTATTTCATACAGCTCAAATTTTGAATTTAAAAATCATCCTACCGAAATTATATTTGGTAAGTCTAAAATTCCGTGAATATTCGAAATCACAATTATGGTAATTGTAACCTGGTATCCTGGTATGGCAAATTTAACGTGGTGAATGTAACGCTTTTTATCGAATATCCTTGGGAGACGAACCGAAATAAATACTTGAAGCCATAAGTATGTATTTTTCTAATTCTTTCATCTATTAGTCGATGAAGATTTGCCTGTACCTTTGATAACCAATGTTTGTTGATGGTATTGATAACACCGTGTTGCTCATCTGTTCGGCAGTGAATTTTTTACAACATCATGAAAGAAAGCGATAATAATTAATCCCAAAATCACTTCTTTTGCAGCACCCAGTATCATTGTGTGTAATAGTAGTCGATCAGACTTTCTTTGTTTTTTCTAAAACAAACGAAATTGTATGCAGCAGAAGCTTAAAAAGCCATGTGACATGTGACAACCAACATCGTATATATGCAGCACACATATACAGTGTTGGTTGGCACATGTGATTACCAGCCCCAAAACACATTTCAAAATATAACCCTTTGAAATAACTCTGAATCGATATTCATTCATAAAAACGGATAATGATATCATGAACCACATATGTCACATCAAAAATACATGAAATGATGTATATCTACGGAAATTTCTAGTATATTTATGAGACTCGACACAAATGCACAAAAATTTACTTTTGCCGCCCGAAAAAAATAAATGCTCATATCTCCCTCACACAATATGAGAGAGAACTGAAGTGAACGTTAGGATGGAGATATTGCTCTCGCGATCCTTCGATAAACTCTTCCGTTCGTTCAATTTTCTAATATGGCCGTTGTGTCAACCAACCCGTGAGACAACCATACCCGGTCTCCCCTATGTATACATTTGGGTCAATGAAATATTATCAAGGAGTCATCAACTTGTGCATCCATAATACATCTATTGAAAACATTTTCCACACAACCTAATTCTTATGCTATGTTAATATTTTTATATGTATCTGATACAATAATTACCATACATTACGAGTATCATTGCATTAATTCCTGATATTTTTGTTTTTCTTTTGGTGCCAACGGCACTGATCACTTTGGTCATTAGTCTCGTGTTCTGTGTAGGTAATGGTAATAACTCCCCGAGTAACCTAGGGATAACTGGTAACGGACTGGATAAATTCATTTGAGAAAAATATCTAGTCGAGGTGTGATCAAACTCATGACCTTTAAATCTTGAGTCGGACGTATTACCACTGCCCCAATTCAGCACTTTATTTTGTTATTGTTCCTAATATAAGTTGCTACCTGACTGATACCTAATCTTTATCTGTTTTCTAACTGTAATTACGTAAAAATGTGAGCAAAGGGCTGTTAGGAAAGGGATTGTAGTCGCCGTTCATAGATTTCATTTCATATTTTTAAATTTATATCCTAAGGCATCTGGAAATTTAAAAGGCTGCAGCCTGTAAATTCATCAGAAATTCGAATCTTCTCGAAGGGTTTAAATCATTTTTTTTCAAACAGCTAACAGAGTGGCCAATAAACTTGACTTGGTTTATGACACTTAACAAGGCGACCATATCCCTTTCACCCAGATGAAACCTATTCAGTAAAAGCCCACATAAGAATAAATCGTAGCACGGCAGTCCCTTCAAAGAACATTGAAGATCTCGGCTCCTCCAACAACCTGACTTTTCTCAAGTTATGTACAATATTTTTTTGGAATTTTTTATCCTGCAGTCTTACATAAAACAGGCAAATGAATACAAACATGGAAAAAATAATTGAATTGAACGATTCCTAACCGTCTCTGCTCTTTTAAACGATCAAATCAACTCTTAGAACAATAGATTGATCGATGTAGCCGTTGTTACTACGTGTTAGATAATCATCATTAAAAATGAGAATTGAAACTTCTTATGTTTTTATACCACTTGTATTTGTAACTAACGTTACTGCAGTTGTCCTATAAGGACATTTTCAAGCGAAATTCCAGAAATAGATGACAACGTCACATAAAATGATTAATAGATGTTTCATCAGGAAAGGATTCCTCCTGTTCGCCAATTCATGAATAAAAATTTTCATAGGCAGCAAATAGACAAAAATTAAATCTTGGAATGGCCTCGTAAATTACCTCACATCATTGATAGCCAGCCCCGATCCAATGAAGGCTCACGAAATAGAATAATGAAGTGGGGTGGTCGTCGATGGATATCTCTCGAATACTTTCACCATCAACGCTGGTGTTCCCCAGGGATCCACATTGTCTCCAACCTCTTCTTAATGTATATCAACGAGTTATTGGAAAAACCAAGAATCCAATATATTGCTTTGCTGACGACAGCACACTTGTCTCGTCATTCCATTTGGATTCCAGGACATCAGCTACGGAGGCACATCTTCACCGGCAGCAGGAGGTTACATATCTTAATGATGATCTAAAAGTGATTTCGAATTGGGGTGAAAGTAACCAGGTTCAATTCAATCCACAAAAACCCAGGCATCCGTTTTCTCCAAAAAGATAAATGTCTTCGAACCGGATATAATAATGTCAGGTCAGACAATTCCACTTTCTGCTTCGAAAAGTTTGTTGGGGGTTGAAATGTACACCAATATGAATATGGCTTGGCACAATCATGCCGTTGGAATTGCAAAGGCTGCTTCTCGAAAGCTTGGAACACTGTTCCGAACCAGAAAACTGTACACACTTTAGCAATTTTTGATGCTTTATAAAGCTCAGATCGGACCTTTTTTGGAGTGTTGTCCTGATATGTGGAGCTCCGCCCCCAAACATATCTTGAAGTTGCTGGATTCCAATGTGAATCGCTACTTTCGCACAGGCATCCTGTAGTGATTGTGTTCCATCCTTAAAAAAATGTTTAAATCATTGGGTAATCAAGATCAATTATATTTCTATAAACGAGGCTGAATCCTTTAGTGGTTTATATTATTGTAGGAAATTAATTTGACCCATCCCGTAAGTTCAATAATGAATAGTTTCACTTTTAGGTTGTGGCGTTTTTTAGGTTCAGAATGCTTGAAAACCTACGGATTGATTGATTTATGTTCTTGTTGTAAAATAAATTTTGAAACTGAAACTGTTGTTTTATTTTGGTAATGATATCACCCTGAAATTAGGGGAGACTACATTACAAGAGGCAACGAGATATTTTCAAGTGTTAGTAGATAACTATAGTTATCGTTTCCATATTACTGAGATTTTATAGGAATCAAAAAGAAGGTAAAACAATTAGCCAATCATTTCCAGGAATTTGATCTTTTGTCGTCAGACTGGTCAGTGTAATCATTTCCAGAAACAATAAAATATAGGGACACAATAACCTCAATGGATGAAAATTTCGAAACAATAACATCAGTAGTGAATATTTCTGGAGTTTTTCCCAACACCAAAACGTTATTTCAACACCTCGACACGTGTTTCGATCACCAAGTAATCATCTTCAAAAGGAAGATCAAAAACTTAGATTTTGTGTTGGGAGAAAACTTCAGTAATATTCTTTACTACACCAAAGGTTCCAAACAGTGCATCACAAGAACATCAGTAGTTTTTAACAGAGAAAAAAAAATATTCAAGAAAAATGGCGAATGAAAATGCGGAAGACTGGGCAGTACGATTATACAATTTAGCATTAGCCAACAATTCATCATCGGTTATGACAAGGGACAGTAAAAGATCGACTTTATGAAGAGAAGGCATGAGTCAAGTTATCCAAAGTTATTGAGATAGCATCTTCTAAATTGGCCAACCACACCTTTCACCGGGGCAAATTCATATAAATTTAGGCTAATTGCCCACACACCGATTTTGGACGGTGAACCACATGTGGGAACGGGACCTGGCACACACGCCGACCGGTGACAGTCGCCGGTAAAATACCGGTGGGCAGCCGTGCCCTGCCACTATATCGCCGGCAGTACCGGGAAGTAAATACACTCTTGCATACTCAACGGTTTTTTACTGAACATGTTGAACATTGATAGAATTTAAAAAGTTGAAATTTGATGCTAGGAGAATTCTATTTTGTTGTAATGGTGGTTTGGTTATTACTACCAAAAAGGTGGACTTTTTAAACAATGCGTTTATTTAACAATTTTCTCCAGTAGGGTCCGGCCCTTCAGAAAATATATAAGGCTAATTGCACACACACCGATTTTGGACGTCCAAATTCCAATACTGAATCACATGTGGGAACGGGACCTTGCACACACGCCGACCGGTGGCCTCGCCGGTGAGCAGCCGTCCACTGCCACTGTTCCATTCCAGTCTCGACTGCTCGGTGAAATTGTAGTTACTACGTATTAACTTAGTTTTGGTAGTGCTTTTTATTACGGTAACCGGTAAAAATCCGGTGTGTCTGCAAGCACCCGCTACCAATAAAATATCGGCCTTTTTTATACTGGCCGTCCAAAATCGGTGTGTGTGCAATTATTATACACACTCCGATTTTATCGGCCAGTATAAAATCGGCCGACATTTTATTGGTAGCGGGTGCTTGCAGACTCACCGGATTTTTACCCATTTTATTCTAATACTACTATCAAAACTAAGTAACTACAATTTCACAGAGCAGTTGAGACTGGAATGGTCGGTAAAAAACCGATGACTATGCAAGAGTGTATTTAGTCACGTACGCCACTACTTCCCGGTACTGTCACCGATACAGTGGCAGTAGACGGCTGCTCACCGTCCAAAATCGGTGTGTGTGCAACTAGCGTCTCGTTTCCACATATGGTTCACTAATGGAATTCGGAAGACCGGTATAAAATCGGCTATCCAAAATCGGTGTGTGTGCAATTAGCCTGAATCTGCAAGCACCCGCTACCAATAAAATATCGGCCGATTTTATACTGGCCGTCCCAAATCGGTGTATGTGCTATTCAATCAGTAAATCTGCCTCTTGCCTGTTTGATTCCATATATCTCAACTCTATTTCTTTGCTTATTACTTTTTCTCTGATGAAATGATATTTGATATCAATATGTTTGGACCGTTTTGTATCGGAATTCTTGGAAAGCTGAATACATACCTGAGTGTCCTCAAATATTTGTATGGGACAACAACAGTCTATTCTCATATCAGTTATCAGATTTTTCCACCAAATTCCCTCACAAGCAGCATTGCAAGCAGCAACGTACTCAACTTCAGTAGTTGTACCTTCGGGAAAACTTGGCAACATGAATATTTATCTCAATTAAAATGGCGGACCACCTTTAGGTACTGGGACGTAAGTTTTTAAATTTGTTCGATCAGGCAAAAATTCAACAAAGAGACAATGTAAATCAGACTGAATTCAGTTATGGGAGTAAGTCCGTTAGACCTGTACAATTTATAATCAAAGAAGAGGTGGAAAAAGAGTTGGATCAACTCAAAAATTTACAAGTTATTGAGCCAGTTGACTTCTCTGAATGGAGAACACCTATTGTGTCCGTACTGAAATGCGACGTTATGTACATATGTGCAAGAATTCGAAGTTACAAAAAATCCTTTTATAGAAACTGGCCTTCATCCATTGCCAAAAATTGAAAATTCATTCAGTAAATTAGCTGGTGGTATCCACTTTACTAAACTAGACATATCCAATGCGTATCAGCAGATTTGTTTAGATGAGACTTCATTAAAGTATGTTACAATTTCGACTCACAAAGGATTTGACCGATATAATCGTGCCCCATTTGATATTTTATACATATCCAAAAAAATTACAGATTCTCTATTAGTAGATTTGGATAGAGTGGTCTGTTTTTGGAAAAATATTCTAATCACGGGAAAAACTAGAGAAGAACACCTTTACCGTTCAAAAACAGTTCTTTCATGCCTACATAATATGGGACTTGAATCATCTTTAAGCAAATGTAGCGTTTTTCAATATAAAATATCATATCTTGGACCTAACAACAGTACAAAAGGTTTGCATGCTTCAGATTCTGAAGTTTCTGCTATTATTAATGCACCAATTAATTGTCTATTTCTTATGTACTCGTATTCTCGTAGTATTGTATGGGTGTTCCAAAAGTGATGATTCATGTCTAACCTTATATACAATTCTTAGGGTAGGGACAATTTGTAAATATTTAAGAAACAAAATAAACCATGAAAGTACTTATAATAGACGTAAAATGAAAATCTGCATTTCAATGTTGATAAAAGGAAATTAGAGTTTGTAAATTATAAGAACAAAAAATTTCATAAGGAATTTATCCATGTATTTTTTTATACATTGATTTTTTTCATTCTCAACTCTTTTGAACATTAGTTAAATCATAATTGAAATCTGCCACTCAATTTACATAATCAGGTCGTAGAACAGTATCGTCACTGCAAATGCGATATTAACGGGATCAATTTCATTCATATCAGTTGCAACACCAGTGTATTCAAATCCAGTGTATTCAAAAAGGATTCGTTTTGACGTCATTAGTACTAAGATTCGCCAGAATGGAATGTTCAATTTGTGTCAGATGTCAAATTCAATAATAAAAACAAACTCTTCAATGTTCTCTAACCTCAATTAAACTCAGATTCGTACATACCGCTTTATTTTGTACATCCTTAAACGTATTTGATGAAACGTTTTCAGCACTTTATAAATTATAACGATCAAAGTAAAGCAGAAACTGACAACTGACGTAACGTAATGTCAAATTCCGTTTCAAAATCAACCGCACGATGGTTTTGAATCATGATGAATACGTTATAAATCATAGTTGATGTGACGTCATCGTTTCAACACCAGGTTTAAATCACAGACGAATACTTTTGAATACATGACCCCCAGAAAATCCCCATTACCGCCAGAAAACGCCTTTAATGGAAGGATAGCACAGAATAAATCACAGAACGCACGATAAGTGTTCTGGGTCTTAGAGTAATGATATAAATAGAAATGCCTTTCTGTCCTTGTTTCTGAAGCCAAATTACTCTGTTTATATTTACGACAGTCCTCCAACTAACAAAAATAGATATACCGGTATTTCGTCGTTTTTGGAAGTTATTTTGTTAATTTGAGTGCTTATTGACCGATATAATTAATTTGTAGTGCAAAAAGTAACTTGGAAGATGGTGAAAACCTGCATTGTTTGTGGATTTTCGCAGTCCTCGCATGTTGATGTAACATTGCACAGGTAATATAATAATAATAATAATAATAATAAATATGCTTTATTGTCCAAAGAAAAGTTCTTATTGACTAAGCTTTGGTGAACATTTTGAGAGAGAAAAAACGAGAAAACATAGTCAAGTGCATGAAATCAGAATATAAGCTAGCAGATTGATAAAAATATCTAGAGTCCTAGATATTTATTATTATTATTATTATTATACATATACATACATATACAAACACTAAAATAATAATAAAAAAATAATGTATAGAGAGAAATGTGTATAAAATATGATTAGAAGGTGTCTTCATAAAATTCTTGCAAACTATAATAGGGCCTCTCGCTAAGAAAATCCTTTGTAGATTTTCAAAATTCAGTACAGATTACTACGCACTTTAGGTTGTTTGGAAGGTGATTATACATCTTGAGATCATTATACAATATAGAATTTTTAATTAAAGTAGTGTTAGGTATGAGAAGACTTAAATTTAGGGTCTGGCGTGTGATGTAATGAGAGACAATAGAGGGAAGTTCTGTTCTATGTTTATGCATTAAACAAATTGTTTCTAAAATGAATAGAGCATACAGTGATAAAATTTTGTTTGCTTCAAACAAAGGCCTACAAGAATTTCAACAAATGGAGCATGGGCGTAACCCAGAGTTTTTCATCGAATTAATAGTTGATAGTCATTAGAATTTTTGATATGAAAATATTGGTTCACAGGTTTCCCTCTGAAAAGAATGCTTCGAATTTGTGGTGTGAGGCACTTCAACTAGACAGAAATATGTTGAAGAAGTACACGTACGTTTGTTCCAACCATTTTCACCCTAAAAGCGTTATTCACCTTCAAGGCAGAACTCGCATCAAGAAGAATGTCATACCATTTTTATTTCTGGGAAAGGAACAAAATATAGTATTGGATACTGCGCCACAATCGGCAAGAGATGTAGGAACAGATGAAGGTAGAATGTGAGTCAATGAAATTTTATCACATGTGAAATAGAGTAAGTAATATTTTTTTATAAAAAATTTCAATGTTTTTCAGGGTTAATCGACTAATTTCATCCTCATCAACAACAACCGCACCAGAAAGGTTGGAATTAGATGACACTGAAAACTCAAAATTTCCTAAGAACAGGTAGGAAAAGAAATTTTGCAGGATAATAAATTATGATCGAGAAGGGGTGTCTAAGATTTACTGATTTGTTTTCCGATGAAGGAACTTGGTCTGGAAGGCAGTTCTTTTGCACTAGGGCATTTATATAGAAATGTTAACATGCTTGATAACACGTTTTGGATAAAGTGTTTCTCAGTTGCAATGTGTTCAAATATAAACCTCAAAATAGCCTATCTCTGTGTGTCTGAAAATGTTAATATAATTTTATTATTCTTGAAAGCACCTTTTCTATCTTAAGTTTTTAAGTCTATTGTATCGATTTATATTGATAGGAATGATGAACTTTCAGATTGGAAGAATCATTTTCAACATCCACAGCTTCAGAAGCAGTGTTACAAATCGAAAGAAATGATCAACCAGAAGAAAAGTGAGTCGAACGGTATCATAGAGTTTGAAATATATTTATGTTTTATATATTCTTGT
>WOGN01009958.1:0-10605 GCA_015342105.1 Leptinotarsa texana | reverse complement strand
GAACCTTCCAAAGAGTTTCTTGCTTCCGTTAGAGGTTGAGTCTTGTTTGAAAATCATCAGTGTTATACAGTCAGTTAGTTTGGCTCATGTTTGACAATACAGTCGATCATCACCTGTTAAAAAATCCATTTTCAGATGATTTAACAATAAGCTTTGCATGGACCGGTTATTAGTCATATTAGGAAATCTAGATGAAGTTCCAGAAATTCACTATAAAGTTAAAAATATTTTTTTTAAATCAGCTTAAAACAATAACGAACGAAAAATAGAAATATTATTGTGAGAAAAGCGTGCGTGCTTTGTGCCATATTTTTTTATATCAGGCGCCAGTCATTTTTTTCACAATGTTACTAGTATTTTTCGTTCCTTTTAAGCTTATTGTTTCATTGTTTCAGGCTTATTTAAAGAATATTTTCAACATTTAAGTTAGACGTTCTTTAAAACCGTATTTTTTAGTTTTTTCAAACTATATTTATTTCATTTGAAACTTTATTCGAATCTTCCGAATTGTACTACTGAAACCTTCATAAAACTTTTTTATTTTGGTAACACTACAATACATACATTTTTTGTACATAGCAGCATATTGAATGTGTGCTTTTCTACGAAATTAAAATAGGCCACTGAAATTTTGTCAATGTGATGATGCAATATTCACATATTTCTGAGCCTCAACAAAGTAACTTGATAGAATATCTATTGTTAAGAAGATAGTTTGTGTTCAAAAGTGTAATATTATAATTTCATAGACTAAATCTTAGGATTTGATCTCCACAAACTTTATTTGAGAAATATATCAAGTTTTGCTAACAAAGTAGCTTCTTCAACAGTGATTTGAATACTGTTGAAGAAGCTACTATGTTAGTGAAACATGTCGTGATATATTTCTCAAATAAAGTTTGTGGAGATCAAATCGTAAGGTGTAGTTTATGAAATTTCTATGGATCTTCATCAAGTAATGGCCGAATCAGTCAGAAAAAATAATAATATTATAGTTGAGACAAACAAGAACAGTGACAGCAGCAGCAATGTATGCTTCACATTACTATACTTTTTCACGAAAACTGAGGAGAAAGATGGATTTTTACGTCGCAGTAATGTCAATTTTGAAAAGGACAAGTTGCTGATGAACAGAATATCATTTTGAATTATGAAATTTTCTACATGCATTTGTATAAAGATGGATTCATTATAATATTAGTTTTTTTCTTAAAATAATTTAGGCTATACAATTACTACAGTTCGTCATTTGTTTATTTTTTATCTCAAATAAACACAGGGTCATATATTTAGTGAATATATACTACATATTCACTATGATGCATCGGTCGTAACGTTTCTTATTAACTAGTCACCTTAACGAAATTGAAAGAAATACCATTGCAAATCAATGCTTTAGCAATGGAAGCCGTTGTATGTTCGTATTCAACCCAATCAGGACACTGGTTTGATTTCTAAGTTCTTAGAACCTATCTCTTATGGCGGTGACGGCCCTGCTTTGCGATTTAATTTGGTCCGAACCGAGTTCATTGTGCAAATTGGTTTAGATTTACGGCACACGTAAGAGTTAGCCAGAACAAGCGAGCAATAAAAAGGGCACTAAAATGGATTCGACGTGTAATATTTTGTGACCAATATAGTCAGCTGTAAAAGTGTTTATTCCTTTATCTACATGCCAACAGCGTTGTTAGCAGGGAAGTTAACAGTCGACTCAAGACTTACTTGTGTAAACAATGTGTTCTTTTCATCTTTTGATTTATTATGGTACCACTGTGGCGCCTGGAGGATCCAGCAGGCCACCGTTGCTGCGATCACGTTTGTTTTACGGCGATATGTCGGTTTATTCATTGCAGCACTATTTTGGAATGATTTTTGAAGAAAAATTCTTGTTTCACAATATTGGTTCATTCAGATATGATAGGGAATTGTGAAGAGGTAACAAACAACATGCATTCTCTAATCACGTTTCTTCGTTTTACAACATTCACTAAGTTTTCAATTAGTTTCAACCCCGCATTTTCGTTTTCTTTACCATATGTTATCTCCGAGTAACCATACAATTGATTGATATTGACGAAATACAAACTATTCCATTCATGTTCTTTCATACGAGCTTTGAATGTTCTTCCAATTTGTATTTAGTATTTAAAACATCGTACATGGACCGCACAGTTTATCAATGCCTGTTGTATCTAGTATCATGACACCAAACTCTTGTCTTGATTATTTTCAATACGTAATACGCAGTTATTATTGGGTTCAAATGCAATATTCACAACTTTATTTTTTATATATTAGAAATCGGTATATTGGTAAGCATAGACATATAGGAGGTCTATAATTTTTTTCCTCGACTCTCGGAAGTTAGTGCTAGTGAATTGAATATCACTTCCGCTTTTTTCAGGTAGTTAAAGCTAACCTAGAGTATAAAATGTCATGATACAATAGTAATATCACGAGCCCTGCTTTAAGGAGCTATTGGAGATATCAGAAAACGTGTCGCGGTTTTGTTAACCTTTCTTAGTGGAAATTACAACAAACTATTATTGACTTGTGATCTTTTGTGAATGCTATAGATGGCTTCTTCCACGTCCATGCACATTTTGCTACCTATACCTATTTCTCATAGTTCCACGAGAGTCATTTCTATTTTTGTCTTAAATCGTACCGTAATCTTCAGAAGGTTTAGAAACAAAGTTTTCTCAAAATGACTCTAGCTATTACCTCTCGTGATATCAAGTTGTTCTCTCATCCGAATGAAATATTGATTCATGTTCATAAAAAGGACCCAGTGCCCTACAAGAGTGTCGGTTTCAGCCCTTATATAATTCGGGCAACGAACCCTCACTCCCTCTGCCACAGAAACGAGAATCGATAAACTTATAGAATGATCCCCGGCGATGATTCAAAACTAGCATCGCCGTTAAAAAAGCGAGTAATGATAAAAGCTTTCGTTAGATTGGAGTGGGTAATTCGGGAAATATTAAAGTTCTTCCAAACAGAACACGAAAGACAATAATAAGACCCCCCGGAATACGGCCGTCGTCGGTATTCCTCCGGGAGACTGTGAAACAGTAATCTCAGATTAGGAACGAAGAGCTCGTTATTTTGTAAAAATTGATTTTTTTGTTTCGAATCTGATTTGATGGTGATTTCTTAGGAAGTGCCACGAATTTGGCAGAAAACATATAATAATAATGATTTTAAAGAAGGGTTACTTGGGTAACAGCATCGTTTTTACTTAAAAAACAATTTTTTGTTGTTAAGATTTTGAATTTATATAAATTCTTCTTGAGGGCTCGAAACAAACGTTTGTTTCACGTATTTGTGTAGTGTTACTGTCTCGAAAGTTTTATTATTTCAGTGCTTTTTATTTTTATTACGTATCTGAAGAAGAATTTGATTAAATTGGCAACGTTGGCAAGAAAAATTGTTTTTCAAGAAAAATTGATCCTGTTTCCCAACTAACCTTTTTAGAAACTAAAACAGTTGAATAATAATTATGACTTATTATAAATAAAAAAAAAGAGAAAATAGATAATACCTGTATACCCTTTTTCAATTTGTCGTTTAGTTGATACATGAAAAAGAAAATCCTTTTTGTAGAAGAAGTTGAGGTCTACGGATTTTTTGAACGACGAGTACGGTATTATCAGACACCAGAATTGGTTTAACAAAATACATTTGATATTCAAACCCAAAAGTACAACGAATAACTTTTTTTCTTTCGAATGATACATTCGTGATCCCGAAGAGTACTATTAATGAATTTTATGGCGCATCGAAGCCAAGAAGTTAATTCGATGGCCATTTTTTTAACAAGTAGGTTGAAACGATTCATATGTCCTGACAGATCAACCAGAGAGTCAGTGGCAAATAAGACACTCGTATTTTGTAAAGTTTTCTAAAAGTCACCAAGTTATTGTTCTGGAACGATGGTGAAACAAGCAAGGAACATTACCATATCAATGAAAGGGGAGGTAACTCGACTCAATTCAATTTTGATTCATTTTTGATGGTGTCGAGTGTTAATTGCAGAATTTCTCATTTTACGAATCAATGTACGAGTTAATCACTGGCCGCGGGGAGCTATTTCGCTGCAATTGGGATCGGTTTACCAATAATTTACACGATTCAATCAATCAAATGGCCAATCATGCAATTTAAAGCCGAATATTCGCATCATGAATTGGAGATTTTTCAGTCGTAAACTACCTTTTTCGAAGCGAATGAAAAATGCCAAGATTCATTATCAAAATTATAATAAACGTGGTAATTTCTTTGATGTATAAGCCGATTTGATTGAATTGAACAGGCATTACGGAGGCAATAATTCATTATCATTGGCCAGTGTAAGACATGTGACTATTTTAAAGGCACAATAATATTATTATCTTATAAGATTTTTTACCCAGAAGTGTTTGGAATTCGTTGAACTGTTTTCTAATAAAGTTATACATTTTTTTCAACGTATCATATTTCTATAAAGTATATTTATGAATGATGTACTGTTGAACAATAAAAAAAATTGAAAAGAAGATTTGGAAGCAGCTTATAAAACAAATTGTATAAAGTAGGTATATCAGTTAATCTGTGTCTTTTTTCTTTATCATGTTGGTCAAAATGAAAGAATTTTTTCCAAAATATCAAAGGGTATTGAAGTAATCTTTGATGTTTTTTGGTTTTTAACTTGCCACAAACTGAGAAATGAATCGATTTAGAAAAAAAATCTACTTAGGTGTAATAAGAAGGAAACTGAGAAGTTTGCCCTTGAATAATGAAAGGAATCGGTTTAATTAGACATTAGAACAGTTTCTAAAACTCTAAATGATCTAAGATGTGTTTTGATTCAAACAAAACTGGTGAACTGGTGACTCAGAGTACCATCACCGTATGCCACTGTCAACATGGCAAGTGTTTTTGAGCACTTATTTCCATTTTTTACAAAAAATTCGATTCAAATTCTTTGATCAATTTTTTTCGATAGCAGAAAATCGTCGAATCCGCAAAACGTTTCTAACTTTTATGCCTCTTAGAAACAAACGTAAACATGTTAAACAAGTGAAACTATGAACATATTGCCGAGGAGAGAAAAACAAAAAATCGCTAATCGAATGTACGTAGCCTGCAAAATTTTCATATATCCCTTATTTTTTGAACTGACACCGTACAATAATATCAGATGAATGTAATAAAGGTGAAGGTGAAAGAAAACTCCAAGTGTTTACTCCGAGTGTTTACAAATACATTATTTTTACTCTCCCATTTATCTCCTCAGTGGCTTCTCATCACTCGCCAAATAGTAAGAAGGGTCAGAGAAGTTCGACTGTTTGTCGTGTTGACAACTCTATCCATTAGATGGCGTCCGGCCGCAAATATCAGATGTCTGCGGTCAGTCGACGAATCGAACCCATTTGATTTATTAGCTTCATTTCCGGCAAAATATACTGTCATACTTCTTATATGCGGCTCATACGCAACTCAATTACAGAGACGGTTTCTCTTATTTGATAGACTTCGTTGTTCGTCTCTGTATTGGATTTATTGCTTGGACGTAATTAGATTGGTGAACGGCTGTAGTGAGAGGCTCCCCTGATTGATGAGATGATTTATGGAGAGCCGATAGGAAATATGTTTTGGAGATGTTTGGGGAGATACCTGGAGACATGATTATAATGAATAGTGTTCTGTAAAAGTTCTCATCGACAAGGTTGCCACTTCAATTGCAGCTTGTTCTTTTTTACGTACTGGCATTTATATCGAGACTGTTGTTACATAGTAGAAGATTTCATAATCAATTTTAGGAGTTACTTTCATTGGTAACATTGTACATTTTCCATGAAATTCGTTTTTTCATTTGCAATAATTGTGCTGAACCGCCTTATAATGACGAGGCTGCCGCTGCATTAATCTAGACCTTATTTTGTTTGTGTGTATTGATTCCTTAATCTCTGAAACGAATACCAGATATTTTACGAAAATTATATAATTTATTAAACTATAACTTAAATTATACCACTGACTAGAAAATATCGTTACAGTTATGTATCAAAAAAAGAAACAAATAAAAAAATGTTCTACTTGGCTTGGTTGTTCTTTTACAAAAATATTTTCCTGTTGATATATGTCTAAATCAGAATGAATGATATATGTACGGTTTATTATCCATTTCAAATCTTCTCTGGCCCGTATTTTCAGAACCAAATGACATTGAAAAGGATAACAACATTGATAATATTGAACAATGAATACTCGTGTCACTAATCTTCACTTTAATTCTAGAGGTGTAACTTACAAAGTTGAAAAAATTGAATATATTCTATCAAGTTCTGACTTTATTTTCGAGTTGACTGACTTATATCTGTGTATTATCAAAAAAGTTTCTCCAGCTTGAAACAATTGAACTGAAGTTGTTTCAATGAATAATTTCCTAGGAAAATATTGAATAAAAATGGAACTGAACCCTTCAAAACTATTTTTTATCAAGTAATTCAAGTGGTTATTATATTATGAATCTTATGTACTCAATTGTGGTGGCCGAATAGTGAAAATGTTGCGTGTATGAATGCTATAAAGGATTTTGATATGCTTCGATCAGACTTTATTACTGGGAATTTTATTTTTATGATGGATTGGAAATTTCATCAAACTGTACCATTCAAAAGAAAATAAACGTATTTTGAAACCATTATACCCCACTGAGCCTAAGAATTTTGTAACCAGTAAAAAAGACTATAGAAACTTTTCCATTTCCTCTTATATATAGTTTTCACCTTGGTTTTAACAACAGTAATTCTCTACTATTTTGCAGTTCCAGGCCCGGTCGTCCGCCAAAAAGGGCTCCTGTAGGGCTGAGTTTAGCCGCCTCCCATTTACAGCACCAGCAGCTCAAAAAACAACGGATGGATAACGGGGAATATCCATACGAAAACGGACACATGGGTGGTGAGTTCTTTTTTTTCGAATATTTCATTGGATAGATATCAATTCTCTCACTTATAAACAACATCAGTCAGAATATTTTTAAAATCAGGACATATCATATCAGTTATTGAATTGTTATGAACATTGAAAGTTCGTGTGACATCATGAATATTATTTTATTTGATTGCAAAATACTTCTGATTTGATAGATGAATGCTAATTTATGAGTTGATTTAAGATTGTCAGTGGGTTCCTCCCTTTCACAGACTGAGCAGTAATAGCCACAAATATAGAAATCATACTTTGAAATATAATGAGGTTCCATCTTTTGTCGAAAATGACGTTTCAGTAGATAGTTACATGAAGTAACAATACATCCAACGACTCAGGATGAAAAAAATAGATCCTACTATATTCCCGTTGGAACAAAACGTTGTACCGCTGAAGAAGATTGGGTTCTTGTGTGCCCTAGGAAGTATGTCAAGGTACCATTTCCTTTCTATGAACTTTCAGCATTTGAAGTTCTCTCTCGTTCAAATTTATATATACTCTTTTTCAATTTATAAAACTAATCAAACCCTGTTCTGCCTAATTGTTATGATTGTTCAACAATGGCAATAACAGACTGATCAATCTTTATTTAATCTATCTCTTTGATAAATTTTCCAAAAATTCTCATTACCACAAATTTCTCACAAATTATAATGGAATGTTGAATAGAAACATCTCTTACAAAAAAATTGTTGGCTTTACGGTTATTAAATTGTTTATCGTTATGTGTAAGTGTGAGTTCCCATTTGAAAAACAACTAATCAAAACCGTGCCTAGTAACCGCAATTCTTCAGGTACTGAAAATACTAATTGAAAAATAAATTACTTACAAATAGAACATTTTTTCAATAAGTAGTAATGATCAAGTTGAAATGAGCCTGACAAATTATTCAATAACAATAAACTCAACACGCGTGGTATTAACAGCACACTCTTTGGAGGTCAAACCCGTAGCAAATGGCAACGATCAAACGACGTCATGAATATTCCGGTAGTTTTTTATTGAAGGAGTGACAGACACGATTTGAAGAACTCGTAAATTGTTCGTTTTCCTCAGTTTCTCAATCTGTATTAGGTTTTTTGCGACTAACAATTCATTATATTATAGATTTGAGGGTCACGTGATGAATCATTTTTCCAGTTCCTTTACGTCAAGAGATGAAATTCTAAACAGTTGATCGGTAAAGAAACACACATGTGTTCATTTCATTATTATACAATACGAATTCTTTTCAAGTTTGAGGAACACTTTTCGGTGCCTATGTCATCATAATTAAATTCTTTCAGACGACATCGACGACACTGGGTTTAACTTCTTAATTGACATTTTCATTCACTGAAACTAAAGACTCTTTATACTAATAGTACTTTTTGTTTTGAACAATGACAATTATGGAGAACTGTCTGAAATGTTTTGTGAAAGCTGAATTGAAAAAAAATGTGACAACAGTGCACTTGTACTTGAAAAAAAATTATTATATCAAATTTTTTCAATCTTGCCTTTAGAGATGGGAAACTACTCGTAAAAAGTTCGATATAGCTTCTTACTTTCATGGATAGATTTAACTATTTGAAACTTTTTGAGTATTGTCACGAAGAAACAAGGCCGTATCCACTGGGGGGATCAAGGGGATTGATCCCCCCGAAAGTTTTACCAGCAACGGTCATACAAAAATTATATCAAATACAACGATTGGTTTGTTTAAACATCACAGGAGCCATGAGAACAACAGCAACCGTGACAATTGGATTGATCACTAGTCTGTCCCCTCTGGACCTATACTTTGAGGAGGTTGCGTTAATGGCCATGTTACGATTGCGCATGGCTGGTGTAAACCTCGAAGTAGGAATGGGTCAATTGAGGTTGAGCCTATGGCGAGATCTCACTGCACAACTTCTGCTGCAGGCAACCAGTGATGCAATTGAACCCAGTGAAGTGTACTCCGAATCACTGAGTCTAAAGATTAAATAAGAATGGAAAAAAATACCAGAGTGGTTCAAACAGAACTGGCTAGTAATAGAGTGTTACCAAGATTTTGCCAAAGCCTCGGTAGATAATAACATTATCCTGAGGTGAATTAAAGGGCACGACAAGAGTGAAGGTAATCGCATTGCCGACTATTTATCCAAGGAAGCGGCTGAACTAAGAATTTTAGGACCCGGTGGCACATACGGTCTGATGACTTCGACAATTGCGGAGCTAGGCAAACGATGCAATCTTGCCTGGATAACTCTGGGCGATCTGGGAAGCTGGAGCCGAAGAAATATCTGGCGATGACCAGCTAAAGTCTACGCTTAACAGTAGGATTTCTGACTTGCCACTGTCAAAACAGAGTGACGTTTGCTGTCAGAGTGACAAGGCTTATAATTTCGCTCTACTTAAAAAGTGCTTTTCGAAGTGTTTCTGGTTGATGATCAGCCGATTCATCAGTGGTACTGTGCCTTAATAGTGCGTGCGTTTGTTGTGGTGTGCAAAAACCCCAGGCGACCGGTGAGTACGTTTAAATTTATCTTTTCGTTGCTGTTCGTAGTGCTCACGCATACTGACAGCTGCCTCTAAGGGTAAGATGCCTAGCAGTAAGGAGGAACTGCTTCGCAGCCTTGCTGGAATGGACAAGGCCGAGATAGTTAGCATTGTATGCCAACTCATCTCGTGCTTTGGCCTGAACCAGCAAGACTTGCATGGCAGTACATTGCCAAACTCTGGGTCCGGTTGTCAAAATCTGACAGCCGTGAAACAGGGAGTGGCTAATGCCCCTACTGTCAGTGCCTTTTCAGACAACAATTCCGACGATGTAGATAGCGTTCTTTCCTCCACCTCTACGTCTTCGAAGAAGAGAAGGATCAGTGAAGAATATCCTCCGCTACCAATTAATTCCACTCGCAAGGTCAGCGAGTGGATGCTAAAAGAAAAGCCAAAGAAGAAATCAAAAAAGATTTCTAAAAAAGCATTATTAGACAATGTAAGAGATGAGGCTCGGAATTATTATTCTGAGTCCGAGACCTCGCATCGATTGGCCACAAATGTGGAAAACGAGTTGGCCACCAACAGTGGCAGCGTCGATAACGATATGGAAATCGAAAATATCGTAACCAACAACGACAGTGCCTCCAACTCTGGAAGCACTGTCAAATCAGTCCATGGGGAGGAGCCTAGTTCCCCCGCCCCCCAAAATCAAAATAACCAGACTCCAGCGGCTAAAAAAGCCAAAATTCCCCCCATCGTTGTCCGTCAGAAGGACAAATGGGTACCTCTTTTAAAGTTGACGACACAGGAGAACATCAAGTTCTCCAAAGCCGTCAACTTACACGACGGTATCAAGGTCCAGCCTGAGACACCTGACGACTATCGTCGGATGTCCCGTCTTCTGGTGAAGGAAAAGATTCCTCACCACACATACTCTCTCCCCGAAGAACGGCAAATCCGTGCCGTCTTTAGGGGTGTGCCAGAACACGTAGCAACCGACGATATTCGAGAGGAGCTCGAAGCCAAAGGCTTTGACCTCGCCTCGGTCACACGGATGAAGCGCTCCAACAAGCCAATGCCGATGGTCCTTGTCTTGCTAAGCAAGGACCAGAAGCACATCTACGAGGTCAAAGACCTCCTGAGTATGAAGGTTGAGGTTGAAC
>WOGN01009957.1:0-10606 GCA_015342105.1 Leptinotarsa texana | reverse complement strand
TGTTAAATGACCAAATCGATTTTATTTACTCTCCGGTTTTTAAACTGGCACATGTGCATTGCGAACTGTAAATTCAGGTACTCAGGTACTGAGTCAAGTACCTGAATGGTATATATTAGCGAATGTAATGAATTATTCTTAGTTTATTGTGTAAAAATGTACATTTAGGACAAAACTGCAGTAACGTTAGTTACAAATAAAAGTGGTAAAAAACATAGAAATTTTCATTTCTCTTTTCGTTATGATATTATCGTTGTCACTTTTATACTCAGGAGTAACCCTTGAATCTTTCCACTGTTGTCGAACAGTTCCGTTTTTGAAGCATAGGTTTATTACTTGAACAAGTGAGTTCAGTATTTGATTATGGATGATTTGTAGTTGTGATTTCAACTTATCAAAATTGATTTTTTATATTACTTTATGACTTTTGATGTTTCATTCATTTCAGTGGGTATAATTATAAATATGAGAATTGAGTAATACTCTGTTATCCCACTATGTATAACAGAAGGCTCAAAGTCTATTTTGTTAGGAACGTTATTGCTTTTTCTGATAAAAATATGGTCAATGATTGTGCTTGATTCTCTAGATTCTCTTATTGGTAGCTACGTTTATACATGAAATGAAACCATTTTCAATTATTATCTTATGGTAGTAATTAACATGTTGTGAATTTGAGTCTCATAGATTTATATTTATATCACCAACGAACAGCTCTAGTGGTTGCTTCTCAATATTGAGATTTTGTATGTCATTGATTGTATATCAATTGAATGAAGTCTGTGACAAGCTGTTATACCAATTTTAATTTTTTTTATATAAAGGAAATTTTCATGAGCTTTCAGTTAGAAAAAATATTTCAACATTTCTTGCTAAAGAATTTTTTATATAAACTATAAGTCTATTGCTTTAATAAGTTTTTGATTCATTATAGTGAATTGTATAATTTGATATAGAAAAATCACTTACCAACTCAATGTTCCATAACTTTTAATATTCAATTTGTCAAGATCCTTTTTTTAGTAGATGAGTAGCTCATCAAAATGTTTTTATGCTGCGTATCTTGAAGTAGATTATTCCTATATTGTTTTTCCCCCTACACTGCCCCCGCTAAAATAAGTATGTTTCTGTTATTTCCTCATGTGTGTCTTAGATATTTAAAATTTATAACATCAATAACATTTGATTCTGATTATTCCCAACAAATATATTTCAATCATACAACTAATTCTCATAGAAAGTAAAATATAAATAGAAATATATTTTATTATAATTTTTCTCATAGAAATCCTTACAGAATACAAAAATTAAATTAATGAGTTAAGAATCTGGAGTGAAACAATACATTATCCAAAAAATGTTTTCATGTTATCCTTAGATTTTATAATAATAACTTTGTTGTATTTATTAATATAAATTGCTCCAAAGTCTGTCCACAAATTTTTCAATCCAGCAATTTTGATCACAGAAGTTAAGAGTTCCACTCTAATGCTTGTGAGGTCCTTTCTGATGACGGCTCCAGTTCCTTTTAGCATTTTTCTCTTACCATAAATATATTTTTTGAGATCGTAGCTATTGAGTTTGAGGAATATTCCTCTCGCTTTTCGATTGTCTTTTTTTCTACCCTGTAAAATAGTTCGATATCATCACTGGATAATTTGATCGTCATGCTTCTGTTCAATAGTGCAATAACTTCTTTCCTTGTATTTTTATTAGATTTTTCAGTTACATTGGGAATTCTCAGGTTAGTTCTTCTAGAACTTGATCCAACTGATCTTTTTTTTTTCACTTTGGTTTTTCTCAATGTCCATTTTCTTGATTGCAGTTTTCGATTTAGTGGTTTTTTGAACATGTGCATCTTATTTAGGTGAGCTGTCAACTGAGCTGTCAGGGTGAGCTGTCAACTGACAGCTCACCCTGAATAACGATGAGAGTTTCTTCAATTTTGGATAATTTCTTCTCTACAGTTTTTATTATCGCCTGTGATACGTTTTTAACCACTGATTTTATAAATGTCTCGTTATTTACGAGCTTAATTTATGGAAGATTCCATTTCATCTCTAATTTCTCGTGTGATCACCATATTTTCCTGTTTCACTTCACTGATATTTGAAGAATCACCAATTTCTTGCATTCAAATTAGCCGTATTCACTAGCTGCCATAGAATTGGTTAACTATTACAAAGTTATATTTCACAATTCAGACAAGTTGTAGTGACCAAACATCACCTGAATACAAAATCTATTCATTCGAGAAAATGAGCGCTAGAGCACTATAATTTTGATGCTAGCAGTTTACTACCATGCAAATCTGAGTTATTTCAACAATTCTTTCGAGCTAATTACATTGATAGCATATGGAACAATGCAAATCAAAAGCAACCTACCATTTTCACTCCTGAAAACAATAGATACACTTTAGAAGAAAACCAGTATCATTTTCATTGGTTTGATGGTGACCAATTACCAGGAGACGTTAGTAAATCCCTTCAAAAAAATTGCGTCAAGTGAATTCATTTTCCCGAATATATGCAATAAATTATTTTACTTAAATATTAATCAATGACTATTTTAATGTTGAAGTTCGTTTTATTTAAATAGAGATGCGAAAACAATGAACAGAAAGCGGGAAGTACTTTAAACATGTTTAAATATTTCACTCTGAGAGGCATTTGCATAGTGCTCTTGCGCTCATTCTCTCGGCAGAATAGATTTTGTGTTTAGAGGATGTTTGCTCACTACAATTTGTCTGACTAATAAAATATAACTTATGGAGCTTTAAAGCTTCTGAGAAAAGTGTCCATTGAAAGTAGGTAGTTATCCATGTAAATATCATAGATATCCTGAAGAAGGCAATAAATACTGCCGAAAGCTTGAGGCACACCCAAGAATTCAACTGAACAGCTTCCTTCAACTGAAACCCCAACTGAAACCATAGACAAGTGTTCTGAACTTTTGACTTATCGTCAGTATGGTACCCTCTATTTGCAAAAAAGGGTAACACTCGGTTGCCAATAGAAGTACAAATGCACTGAGCTATCAGCAGAATCCAGCCGCATATTTGTGGTCATGTACTAAATTATGGTGAGGGTAATGATTAATGAATTGAAATATCTCTCAGGAAATATTTTTATTGAAATGCTTGAACTTTCAGCTGAGTTTTGTTGGTATAATCCTTTTTTCATGCCTTCTGCTTCCTCTATTAATGGTTGCTACTTTGTATTGTATATAAACCGACAAAATTTTGAAGATGTGTGACAATAGTATCTTCATTGCTAAGAAGTGTATACTTCATTAATATGCAAAATTATTATGTAAATAATGCCCAAATATTAATCTAATTTTCAAGTACCTGTTGTTAAAATTGTAAATACTCTACTAATCTGGAATATTTTACAAACTCCGATTCATATTGGCGTGTTTGAAATGTGTTTTTTTTGGACGAAATACCATTTTTCTTGGTTGATTATCGCAGAAGATGATCGGTTTACTATTGTATAGTTAGGAAGTTATATGTTCATACTTTGCCAAATAAATGAATTGAATTCAAGTTTTCTCAGTTGAAAAACCAATATCTCACTCAACTCTGTAAATTGAATACAGTTATTTCACATTCGTATAATGTCTTTTTCGATTCCTGAAGACGTTGTATCTTCATGATTTTCTACAGAAAGGGCTTTTCGACATGACGTAGGTCAGTGGAATTAGGTCGGACACAGATGCAACATTTATTCTGTTCTTAACAAAAACACTTGCAGATGGGACTCCCTAATGTTTCCTGAAGTTCTACTCTAATGAATGAAAATAAAAAAATAATCCACAACTTTTTTTCACTTTCATGCAACCCCAGTTGCATCACCCAGTGATGCAACTGGGAGACCCCATGATTGGAAACATGAAAATATTAACATATTTCCCTTGATATGTGGGCGATAGAGTGAAGTGCACATATTGAATGTTTGCTTAAAAGGAGGCACGTGCTCGTTGTTTTGCAGATGAACATCGTTTGTCTACTTTCACAGAATAAGATACATGTACGTGACAAAACAAAGACAAATGAAACGGGAAGCTTCGCATCACCCTCCTATCAACAACCACCCTTTATAATATGACTCTAAAGATTTTATCCCGCTAAATTACGACTTTAAATTCTGAAGTGCTGCTTGTGTAACGATGATTTTCGCTAACTGTAGACTCTATTGTTCGCCATCAGCATTTCAAGATATGATTTGTATAATAAACGTATTGCTTTCCTATACACCATGAATTCAGAAAGGTATTTAAAAAATAATTTAACAATTTGGGAATATGGAAATATGTGAGTTATAATTAACATTCAGAATGAATACCTATGAAAAGAAAAGCGAATTCAGCTTAAGTTAATGCACTTATGACGAATTGAAATATTGATGTTTATTATTAAATGAAGTCATTTAAATGAGCCTGAAGGACATAGTTAATTCATGAGGAGGTGTGTCGAGTATGATAATATTGGTAAAATATCAGTGACTGAAAGTGAATATAGATGCCCGTCTTGTGAATTATGTGTTTGATAACGTTGTGACGTAAGTTCCCTTGGTTGAGCATATACAGAAATTCATTTTTCATAGCTAACGAGAGAAGATGTGATAAGGAAGTTTCAATATTGTATTTCATAGTGTTGAGTCATCGAAAGTAAGATATAAAAATTGTAACGCAACCGAATACTTCACATTATTGACAAATATGAATAAAACATACCTATGTTACTGACAAAAAGAAAACATGGACAGAGATCCATGTGATCCAGCATTTGGAGCTAAATAATCCAAAAATATCTAATTCAGTATTTGTGTGTTCGTAACGCGGAAGATAACACAATCACTGAATTTTGGGTCATGGTTTGGAGTCTAAATCAAAGGTAAACCCCATAATCGAATCCTTAGAAAAAAAGAAAAGGCGGTAAAATTTATAAAAATCTCAACATCAAATAAGAGTGCTTACTCTAGAGCTATTGTTTTTCTTGAATTCTTATACTCCAATAATTTTGTGCTTTGTACTACTGCAAAGTTGTTCACAGTGTAAATACAAATAGGTTTCGATTCTCAGAGTATTGATTTTTTTTCTACAGGATTCTATAAGGAATGTCTACGAGAGAGTGTATCAAACTTTTCTGTACTGCCAATGCATCAGATGATAAACTTATAATTTCCAAAATTGTCCAGATGTCTAGAGCTTCTCTGAGCATAAAACCTTGCCATCAGAGGATTTGAAACAAGGTCTCAATTCAATTCAATTCAATTTCAATTTTGAACTGTGGTTCCGATGTTTGAGTTTTTCTTGGTTATGAAAATTTCGTGAAAATTACTATTATTTTTTCTGTCATCATCAAACTAATTCTTGGAAAGTTCAACTAATATGTTTTTGAATGTTGTCTACGAATGTTCAAGGAAAAAACACAAGCACTACAGGGAAATACTTAAGGCGCTCTTGAAGCGGTGCCTGTGCGAAAGTAGTGATCCACATTGGATTTGATTTGCTGGAGATTGAATCCATTTGAAAAACAGTGGAGTTCGATATATACTGAGTTGAACCTCATGACGATGAGCAGCCACAGTCCGTCCGTCTGATATGAACCGCTCTTGGTGGAATCAAATGTGCCAAGTCACTTGAAAACTTCCCGTGAAAGTATCTATAGAAGAGAGATAAATCTTCAACCTTTCTTCAATGTTCCAGACTATCAAGGTTGAAAGTGATGTTCTCGTCTTCAGGCAGGCGGTTGGCTTTTTTCTGGATGGAATCCAGCAGCTTTAGGGTATGCTTCATAGTATGCTTTATAAAGCATCAACAGTTGCTGAGATGTGTAAAGTTTTCTGGTTCGGAACAGTGCTCCAAGCTTTTGAGAAGCAGCTTTGCAATTTCAGCGCCATGACTGTAACAAGACAATTTGGTGTCCGTTTTAACTCCCAACAAACTTATCGGAGCAGAAAGCGGAATTGTCTGATCTGACATTATTATATCCAGTTCAGAGATATTTATCTTTTTGGATAAAACCGATGTCTGAATTTTTGTGGCATTGAATTGAACCATGTTTCGTTTACTCCAATTCGAGGTTACTTCTAGTTCCTCAATGATATATTCAAACTAATGCTGTCGATGAAAATGTGCTTCTGCAGCCGATGTCCTGGGATTCAAATGTAATGACGAAATAAGTGTGCTCTCCTCAGCAAAGCAATGTATTGGATTTTTTTCCAATGAGTTGTTGATACACAAAAAAAAAGAGTGTTGGAGACAATATGGTTCCTAGTAAACACCAACGTTGATGATGAAAGTATTCGAGACATATCTATCGACAGACCCTTGCCGATGATTGATTCAGTCCATGAGGTTCCTTGACCATTAGAAATGGGTGAAAATATCAGGTCTCATGTTGAAAGCTCTTCATTTTTTGAATATATGAATAATAACCATAAATCACATGTTTGAAATATTTGTCAGTGAATCAGAAGGTTACCATAAAATGGAAGTCTTTCGAATATATTAATGAAAGAATCATATCTCTCAATTGTGACACATTTGCCACTGAATCGGAAAGTTGACTAACATTTCAAAATTATCATTTAATCATTTTTCATGGAAAATTATTTAGATTCGATGATCCTTTCAATTTTTCGTCAGATTTGGTAGTTAGAATTTTCTTTCACCTATTTTGCATCATTCGTTGCCACAGTATTCAACAAAAACAAATTCGTCCACTCTGGAGACAATTTGATATTTCTCCATTCAATTTGGACTAGAAGTTGGCGAACAGAAATTCACTGTTACTTCACCAATCTAAGTTGTTTGCCTCGTACACATCATTACGCCTGTGTTGCATAGTGAACTTTGATAAATCATGTATAATGTGATGATTCTGATACTGATATAGCAGTGAAAGTTCTACATCCTTTTCAGCTTATCTCAAAGAATGGTTCACCGTTCGTTTATAGTGCATTATTGAATCATAGATTGTTATATGCTTTCCCAGCATTGAAATGTGAAATTATTTTAAAAGAGATATTTTGTATTAGGATAGATTAGTTTTTGGAAAAAAAGCTTTCTGGCTTTCAATTCTACATCTGTATACAAAAAGAAAGCAATCAAGTTCAAAATGAACTTGATTACATGCATAGGAGCTAGGTACTTTCAGATACAAACTAGAAAAAAACCTCAAAAAAACTCATTTCATTATGAACATTGAATAACACGAAAGAAAAAGTACGATCGAAATTACTATTTTTATATGAACTTAGAATTTATATGTGTGTTGGAATCGGCCAGTACTTGATGAAAATCCATAGCGTATAAAAATCATTTCATTGTGTGATTTTCACTAAACAATATTTGGTGAAAATAAAAAAAAAACTTGAATTAAACGAAATTCCCTTTCTCCTACTCAATTCGTACTTCAAACAGATATCATCCAGATATGAAAGAGTTATGATGTGAACTTTAACTTACAGGGAACTCTGTCATCCTGTCCTATTACCTTAGCAGCACCTATCTGAGTAATACGAGTTGAATCATTCATAATAATACGACTTTAGGTCACGTACGTATTATTTGATTTAATCCCAGCTATAGCAATCTTCTATAAATTGAAAGGAATATTTTTCAGGATACATTTGTTTGTGGTGAAAAACATTTTTAGCTTTCACTAATACATTTTCATAAAAAATGTTCAAAACGAAATATTTTATATTATTTAAATTTTGTGAAAATTTTTAGATGAATATGAAGCACTTCATAAATTATATTTTGCAGCTCATTTATGCATAAATTCATTTATATTTTTTGTAGATGTTACCTAAAATAAGATTTGTACAATAATTTGAAAGTTCTGGTTTCTTATTGAGTACAGTTACGATGATATTCTCTCAAACACCAAAATAATTGAAAAAACTAACGAATACCTTTAGCCAATGTTCAATTATGTTCCTATTTCTGGTTATTATCTGCTATTATTCATTCATTGATTATCTTTACATATTTAATTTGCCAAACGTACTCATAATATTTTTGTTTCATTCTAGACTCCACCAATTCAAATGCGAAGATAGGTATATGGTATATGAATTCTCAACTAATAACCAAATTTTGTTTTGTCATGTATAAGTACACAAGATTATTTCAAATAATCAAGATAATTTATGTTCAACTCATGACAAAACTAAGAGCCAATCTGGTTTCAAAAAAATATTTTTCATATTTCATTTAACATTGTCTCTATTATCATTGACGGAATTTTACTACCGAAGACCTGAAAGCAAAATCTACAATGGTGAGTATTATTAAACAAATATATGCTTGTTTGGTTCAGAACAATTTGAATACCTTCAACCAGCCTAGGCCAGCATTTGGGTAAACACTTTAAACGTTGAATTTTTCGAAAATAATCTACTTATTGAACTTAAAAGGTACCGCTTCATTGAAAATAATGCTATTAGCTTGTGCAGGCTTTGTAATGTAGAATTCGGTATCTCTAGACCGGAAGAAGTTGTTTATCCTCTCAGAAAATATGTTCCTTGGCGGTCTGTTTATCAAAATATTATTATGAAATACGGACATTGAATGAGTTTTATTTACGCATATTGAGAATGGAGCTTAGTTTACCTCAAAGAAAATATGCCAATCTATTTACAAAATATATCCGTGTGCTCATTTGTTGAAGGCACTGCATTTGTTTGATGGTGTGAGGCAACTTGTGCACGTAGGTTGAAATGAATAGATACGAAAACTTTTGTATATGTCAATACATTGTTCAAGAAAAAATATTATTTGGAAGGAATAATTCAAATATTCTGGAAGTATTATAAATATGGCAACATAATGATAATAATAATGATGTTGATTTTTCAACGAACACCTAATAGCAAATTGTAAAACTTTTAAGGCAGTTTCAATTAGTTTTGTATTCGTTTAGTTGCATAAGTTCCTTTGTGTACCAGATTTGGTATCTTTCATTCAAGATATTTCGCTTTCAGCCTTCAAATGATATGAAATACAGATTCAATTAGGAGTTTTCATTTAGGCAATTCAATATTAATAAATCATTCGTTTTGTTGAGAAAAATATTTGCCGAATTTCAGACGTTTTATGCAGGGTGTTTCCTAACTACGGTACTTAACTTCAGAGGGTGATTCGTCGAGTCATTAAAATAGTTTCCACGAACATATTTGTGATGTGGCTTTGTTTCTGAGATAAAGGGCGATTTGGTTGAAATTTGTCACAGTCACTTGAATTGACAAGGTGCTTATTTAGCCTTAACTAGATTAAAATTATTAGGTCCAGGGTTGTCTCAGTGGGTACCTCAGCCAAAAATGTTGGGAAAAAATACGCCACCGACACTGACTGTTTCAGTTCCTAATTTTTTTAGATAAATCAACTAAAAACATATTTTTTGTCGCTTGTGTTTTCTTCATATCTAGCTTCGTTTTTAAGAAAAAAATTGAAACCACTTTGCATATCATGAACACATGCTTTGGAGACCAGCTGATAGTGATAGTGTTGTCATATTAGTGAAAGTTAGAGTTGTTAATAAGCAGTGATTCCATCATGAATAATTTCACTGAGGCTGAAATAGCTGACAAGCACTTTATTCATGGATTAGCAAATGGAAATGGGGATGAAGAACAGATAATTTACCAGGACAGATATCTCAACAGAGTAATTTCATGTGTTGAAAGATTTAGAAAGCTACATGCAAGATTATGTGGAACTGGAAGTTTTAATAAAGAAGCAGGTGAATTTCATCAGTCTAATATTGAATAAAACGATTGAAAATCCCTGAAAATAAAAATCATTACAAACGAAAAATTGAAAGATATAGCTGAAAATAACAATTATATTGAACAAAAAACCCTGAAATGAAATAACTGGGAATCAAAACACAAGTAAATAGTAGAACAGCTAACAAAAAAATTGAAAGATTTCAAGCTCAGTTACTTCACAACGTTTCGATTGTTAGTATCCACAATCGTCTTCGGGTGATGACTATCATCGAAGAAATTGTACCAGATTTTAAAAAAACACAAAGTCTATTTTTCGGAAAAGGAGAGACCACGGTCTCTATATGCCACTCACTTGTATGGACTACCTAAAACCCTCAAGAAAGGTGTTTCGCTCAGACCGATAGTCAGCTCCAGAGATTCGGCTACTCAAAAACTTGTCTAGATTTTTAATCGCAATAATACAACCATTACAAGAAAAAAATCATCTTCTGTGAAGAATTCAAGGCATTTTGTCGAACTACCAGAGGCAATCGGAAACACAAAGCAAGATCAATTAATCCGTTTCGACAGTCATCAACCAAAGACGATTGTGGATAACAATAATATCAGACAATGGAAGTCCGAACTAATAAAATTCATCATAAAACATTGTTAATCACTTCAAAAAAAAGATTGTGGAAGACCAGAAACTGTAACAACGCCTGAAGTACTAGGAAGATTGCAATGCAGCTGAAAGTCAGCCCAAAAACCGTATGGACAGTACTAAAAAGAAACCCCTTATACCCACATCATATACAGCGGGTTCAAGCTCTACTGCCTCGGGATTTTCACCCGAGATTAATGTTTTGCAGGTGGTT
>WOGN01009956.1:0-10606 GCA_015342105.1 Leptinotarsa texana | reverse complement strand
GATATGTAACCCAAAAGCACCTCTGTACATTTTTTAACATTTTTATTGGAAAAATGTTGATTATTGAAGTGAAAAATGTCAAAGAAGGAGGAATAAGGTGTAAAGGTGACCTAGTCAATGAATGCTTATATTTTTAAATAGTTCATTTTATGAAAAAGAAGACTGAAAATTTGCCCTTTTCAGAACTTTGAAGGGCCGTAACTTTGTAAATAAGGAAGAGCGCCGCTTTTTTTCTTTCGGATTCATAATCTACGCATCAAAATACGTAAGTACACGCAACAAATTTTTTCAAAATCGCCGGGTGTCCTCAAAACGAAAATATACCAGAATGCCTAGATAGCTGCAGATAAATCTTCAAAAGTCAGAAATTACTAGCTGTCCCATTCATTTTCATCATGAAATGCATTTTTTGCTGGACGTTTTAACGCCCGTTCGCGCTACGGTGATGGGTTGTCACTGTGACAACCCAAGAATTCGGCTCCGGCTGAGTGAAGACGGGAGTGGGGAAATATGCAAGTTAAATTTTAATTTTTAGGGGCGAGGTAATTTTACAATTTCCTAATGCTTATTGTATGAACCCTGTTCCTGAATTAATAAATGAATTTAAGCTCATATGTCACCAAAAAATTGCCATAATGAACTGATTTATCATTAATAAAAAAATGACATGATGATCTGATCTATTATAAATACTTTTTGAAAATGTCATATTATTTAACAATATATAAATTCATATAAATAAATAATATCAATGGACATCCAAAGTATAATTGAGTCACGATCAAATGTGACAGAAATCAATAAAGGTTCCAAGATAACCAATCAAAACCTTGAATAACACCAAAATTAAATAGCCGCTAGCTCTGAATCAAGAGCGAAAGTCAGATATCAAGTATATCAAAAACAAAATAAAATCATCAGTATGAAACTAATTTCTAACCATTGTACAATATATTGTCTATACATAATGGCATAATGACAGATTTGTAGCAAATGGCGAGACAAAGAAATATTGAAAAAAAAACGAATCCTTCTCTGTCTACTTGGGCATGACATCTCCTGAAGTGCCAAATTAAAGGTTGAATCCCCTGACTCCGCCAAATTCAGGGTAGATAAAAAATTAGGTCCTCCTTCTATAATTTTTCAGAATTGAGTGAACAGCTCTCATTTAAATTCGGCTAATGGATGATCCCAAATATAAAAAATGCAGCTCCCGCAACGCACTATAAAACCCTAGGAAGATTTTAAATGATTAGAATTTCTCCCATTTGAATATAACCAAATGCATTCAGATACAAAAAACTGTTCACTGACCGCTGAAAGTCTATTTTTTTCCAATAAAGCAATACAAGAAAAAATTATAAATTGTTCTCTTTTTTTTTGAACTGAACAACAGAAATAATGTTTCAATGCTTTTCACAAAAAAATGTATATATACTAACTGAACTTTTTTACGAAATTCTGTGCTTTCCATGAAAAAAATTACTCATTCCTGTATGGCTTACCTGTATGATAATCTTGAAGATGATCACTTGGTGGTCGAAACACGTGTCGATTTGGTGTTGGGAAAAACTCCAGTAATATCAACAAGCAATAGCGTGATGCAAAAGCCATGCATTGGTTTTCCAGAATACCGGACGTTTTCTCGGTATTGCTTCTTGTAGGTAAGTGGCGCATTACTCCAAGATAATACTCCTTATTGACCGTATATGGCAAGAACTTCTGATGGACTACACCACGGTAATCGAAGAAAATCGTGAACAAAATCTGGACATTTGGTCGAACTTGACCTGCTTTTTTGATCTTGGCTCTCCCAGTCACTTCCATTAGGACGATTCAACTTTGGTTTCGATGTCATAACCTTTTACTCATGATTTGTCGCCAGTTATATATGTTTCAAGCAAATCTCGATCGCCGTTGATGTCATTCAACAATTCCTGAGCGATGCGACGGTTTTGTGATCAAAATTTTTCAATTTTGGAATGAACTAGGCTGCCACACAATTCATGTCCAAATTTTCCAAAAAAATTGCATGGTATCAGCCAATCGACATGCCGACATCCTCAGCAACTTCTCTGATAATGATTCGAAGATTTTTCATAACAATTTTCTTGACTTCCTCAACATTTTCATCGATTGTTGATGTGTTGGGGCGTCCAGGGCGTGGGTCGTAATTCACATCTTCTCGACCTTCAGTGACATATGCTCGAAACGAGGGTATCAACATAAAAAAATCGCTAATCGAATGTACGTAGTCCACAAAATTTCAACATTCACCATATTTTTTGAACAGACCTCATAGTACAATCAAGCATAATTATGGATTATATGCAATACAAATGTTAATTAGTTTTAGCTATGATGTTAATTACTATATTTATTATTTCATTCTAGTTACTTTTATTTATATTTGTATATATGGTAGAATTAGTAGATACTTGATGAAAATCTATATCAACACTAACTGAAACAATTTACTTTAAGATTTCCTCTGTAAGAGTTTTTCAAGAACCGCGACTTTGTTTCCGTTACACAAAATCTTTTCTTCATTCTCGTAATTGTAAAATCTTTATAGTGAAAAACTTACAGTCATTTGTATTAGTTAGCAATGTCTGCATTTCGCTTGAATGGCATATGTCTATAATGAGACTAATTTAGGTATATTTTTAATATAATTTTATAACTTGAAGATAAGTAAATGAATTGAAATAAACTGAATAGTGTGTTCGTATTTTGTCGCTACTATATTTTGAGTGATAATTAGTGAAACACCATCCTCTTTCAAACACATCTATGGAGTGTGCTTTCTGAAGATGATAATCAATCACAAATTTTGTATTTCAGGAATTCTACAACAAACATCACAATTTTCTCCTCGACACCTCCAAAATCCAACAAACTTACGATGACTGCATGGAAGAATTGTTGAACAAATTTAACACTGTAAAATTTCAGTATTATTCGTGCAGACAAGAACACATGCTCATTTTCTTGACAATGTTAAATGACTTCAAAAAATTCAAACACCAATATTTGCGTGACTTTCGAAATAAATTCTATAGACTGAGTATTTCAAGATGTACACTTATCAGTGAAAAAATATTTTTGCGCCTCAATGAAGATAAGGAAAACGTACGAAGAACATTTTACCAAATCTTCAACAAATTGAAGGCACTATATGGGCATCCAAGAAACAGAGATTTGTTGGAAGATCTTCGTGGCGAATTTAATACTATGATCAACGAAAATGAAGAGATATTTCAAAAAATCCCGCATCCGCTCATAGTAAGTTTATGACATAGTGCTATTTTCCCAAAATGTAGGTTCAACAATATCGCCTATTGTTTATATTTAATTGACTTGTATCTGATAACAGATGGTCACGGTATCTTATGGTGAAATTTCTACCTGTCTGGCCTGTATAAGCTGCTGAACAGTCGCCATGGACCATATATTACCGATTTTTTCCACTTATTTCATATAGACTAGACAGACAGATAAAAAACAGCTGTATATGCATAAACCATACAGTAAATAAAGGAAATGTGAAAATGCTCTGTACGTGCCATGAAGCAAGGGAGATAAATTTGTTGAAAGCATTAGAAATGAAAAAGTCGTATATAAACCTCTATTTGAAAACTCTCAACCAACTAGAACTATGCAGCTCTCCCCTTTAAAATTTATGATTTTTGATGACTAAGTTAGGATCCATTGGTAGTTGTACCAATCCACAAGTATACTTTTTGGAATCTAGTTGGTAATTTTGTGAATAATTACTGTTTTGGTATTGGTAATCATAATTCTGGTATCATTTTGTTATTTCAGGTACCTCTTGCAGGTACCAAAAGCACATTTACTATTTCATTGTATATTTTAGTCATAGGTAACTATGGTTACCTATGACAATTTGGTTCAAAAGTATGCTTTTGCACAAACATTATTTTGTATACCTTCATATCATAATGCAGATGCAGATGCATTATCGACTATGAAAAGTTAGTTTTATCATCAAGTCAAATTTTGGCCACTATGGACTAGATCCTAGTCCAAGTCGAATTTTGGTCACTATGGACTAGGTACTAGTCCTAGTTCATTCTTGACAAACTCAACACACTAACCTTGGGACTTCGGGGACCAAACACAATAGCCTTCACAGCCAATGATGAAATAAACTCCTCAAAGAGAAAGTCGGTCCTTTTTTGTTAACAAATACAGAAGGAGAATTTATCTTCATTTCCCACACTATCATCATTTTTTTGAAGAAAATTAAATATCTCTAATGTCACATGTGGTTGCAGATAATTGTTCACTTGGAACGCCTTCAATAAACATAGTGAAGTATTTCTCTGAAGATTATTCAAAAGTGAACTGGATTAGAAATCCTTTTTAGGGAACCTTACCAAATGAATTGGAACTAAAAGAAAGTTTTATCGATCTTACAGAAGATAGTTCCATGAAAGATTATTTTAAAGAGAAATCTTTAATTAACTTCTGGAACGGATGTAAAACCGAGTGTCCTTTTATTTTCCGGCAAGCATGCTATTTCTGATACCATTTGTTACGAGTTACTTGTATGAGTGGATTTCATGAACTCTTGTACATGAAAAATGAACATTGAAGCAGAATAAGTGTTGAAGAGGGCTTCTAATGTTGATATTTCAATCAAAGGGAAACAACAACAACAAGTGATGATCAATTTTTTGCTGAGTTTTTACAATTTTTTTATTTGTATGTTTTCAGACCTATGGATAATACATAAAACTAAATTAATACCGTTTGAATTTTTTTAATAATTCTTTATTACAAGCATATTATAAATAAATAGATTTCTAACCATTGAATATGAAGTTTTCTTAGGAATTTAATTTTTAATTTTTAGAAAAGTAAATTTTTCAGAAAGTCAGTTGGTGTACGAAGGTGCAAAAAAGGTGGGAACTTCTGGACTAGCAAACTGATTGATTTTGTAGGGTACCACCAGTATTTGGAAAAAATGATATCTTCATCTTTTCAGCTTTTCCTTCATAAATAATGTGAAATAATGATAGTTGAATCAGGGAATTGAATTAACGATCGTGAAAAATTATTAGAATTTGGATTTATTATATGAATTTTCAGATTTTTGTATAACAAACCATGATAATATAATATCATTAGACTTGTAATGGGATATCGTCAGCAAAAAAAAAGAAATATAGTTTTTCATAGAATCAATGAAGTGGAATATCAAATTTCATTTCACTTAATAGTGAGAATTCATCATTGTAACGAATAACTTGTAACCTGTCATTTAAACAACATAGTAGGTATACTGAAAATTGTCATACTTTCTATTTCACAATATAATATAATATAATAAAATATAACCCCTTCAATTCAAACAATATAATACTTTCTGAAAATGAGAAAAATGACTCTTACATGTTTTCTCATTACTGATTTGGTTATTTTTATTAAATAACTTATGAAATTTCAAATACTTATGAATAAAATATAATTTCAATATTAACTTTTGATTTTGATGATACCATTTCGAACTTGCACTATTCATTATAATGATTTATTCTAAATTCTTCATCTTCCAGGAATTCCTAGAAAAAGTACACGAAGAAGAATCTAAAAAGTTCAAAATTGTTGACACAATACTGAGATCCTTATACAAAGATGAAAGACTTGAACTTCTGGTGGAAGAAATGAAAACACAGCTAGATACAAATTGTCACTCACTCAAATATACAATAACTGATGAGCAATCAGAGGAATCAGGTATCAATGAAAAAAGTAAGCAAAGGACATTTACACCAATTTCGGTATCATAATAAAAATTGCTAATTAAAATGATGTTACTAAAATTGAAAATGAAAAAAAAAGAGCATTGTTCTCCCCAGTTGGTGCATTCACTTTCCAGCTGCAGAGAAACCTAAACATCACTACTGTTTTCGCTTAATTTGATATTATTTGAAATATGTAGCTATTTTATCGAGTCAGGGTCAGTGGCGTAGAAATGGGGATTACGCATCATTTAATTTAAAAAATATATTTTGATATTCCTCGCCATTTGAATAAGCTTTGGATAATAGATAGGAAACGTATTCAAAGTGCTACTTAATTTGTATTTCATTCGAAAAACAGCATAGGTAATAATTTGCATGCATAACCTTCCAAACACTTCGATGACTGACATTAAACTGTGCAGCTAATTTTCGGGTACTTGTTGAATAAGTGCCGTGAACTTCTTAAAAATCTGTTTTCTCTATTTGTGATGTCATTATTGTTCTCGGTCTACCAGAACGATCAGCCTGTTTTGTTAAAGATGCAGTTTTGTGTAGTCTAGCGTGTAAAAGGTTGGTTGTTTTTCTGCTGGAATACGAAGTCTGCTCAGAAAATAAGGTGAATTTCAAATTTCGTGGGCTACATACATTAGATTAGAAATTTTTTTGAGTTGGTACCCTCGACTCGAACATATATTTACAGTTTCAGCTACTTAGCATGTTCCTTTTGTTGGTGAGGGGCATAAGAGTTAGGAAGTGTTTTGCATGTTCGGCGATTTTCTGCCATCAAAAAAACATCTGTTTTTTTTAATCAGCTGCCGCCCCCATACGAACGACAACTCTCAGAAGTTGAGAAACTTGTGCGAGCTAAGAGCTAACGACGTCTTACCTTTTAACATGTGATTCCTAACACAGATCAAATCAAGAAAATGGATCAAACAACTTGCATCTGATTTTATGTGAGAAATGAAATTAACTGCTCAAAAACAATTGAAAATGTTGACAATGGTAAAAGGTGATTGTACTTTGAGTCGTAAAAATATTTGCAAGTGGTACAAGCTCTTCACAGAAGGTCTGCTATCAAGAAAATGTATCAAAGAAATTGCATCTGATTTTGTGTAAAAAATGGAATTAAGTGCTCAAAAACAATTGAAAATGTTGACAGTGGTTGAAGGTGATTGTACTTTGAGTCGTAAAAATGTTTATAAGTGGTACAATCTTTTCACAGAAGGTCGAGAAGAAGGTCTGCTATCAAGAAAATGGATCAAAGAAATTGTATTTGATTTCGTGTAAAAAATGGAAGTAAGTGCTCAAAAACAATTAAAAATGTTGACATTGGTGAAAGGTGATTGATTGTACTCTGAGTCATAAAAATGTTTACGAGTGGTACAAGTTCTTAACAGAAGGTAAACCCGCATGAAACATGACGGATTAGTGTGTCGTTTGAGTGAAAACACTTCTAAAAGTTATTGTATGAGCTGTGTTAAAATGCGGCCAATGGTCGCATATTGCCTGCATAAATCTCAGTCGTGAAGAATTTAATCAGTTGAATGAAAATGCAAAAAGGAAAAAGGTGAAAATGTGTGACCTGTGAGAAAGAGGTTGGGAATCCAGAGAATAATGAGAACATTTCAAAATTGGGAGTGTCTACTGGGTCGTCTGAAAGTAAAAGTGAAAGTACCACACTCAAAGAAATTTTGAGCAAACGTACACTTATGGAAGAAAAGTATAAGGAAGTTCATAACTTGTACAAACAACAAGTGAATATCAATAAATCTCTCCAGGAAGAGCTAAGTGAGACATCAAAAATTTCCAAATCTATGGCAAGTAATTCACTGTTCAGTTTTAATGATATTTTACAATCCAGGATATCCGCGTCAAACTCGAAACTTGCGTCAAAATTAAAAATATTTTTCTTCTTAGAGATCTGTTGATGAACATACACAAAATATACACCACCGAAAGAAATACAAATGGGATGCTTGGACAACATGTCCAAGCATGTCCAAGCAGGCAGTGTCCCGCCATTCGAAAGGCAGCTACTATCAGCTGAAATTATGAAAGTACAAACTCAACTAAAATACAATGAGATAATCAATCTTGCTACAGGAGACAAATTATCAGTATCAAGTGTTCCCAAAAGTGGAGCAGAAGACAAACTATGGCAAAAAGTTAATTACAATCGTCGTGCAAGTAGAAGATTTGTTATTGGTAATAATAAAGAATCAAAAATAAAAGGGGTTCACGCCAATTTTTTACATGTCACAAGAATTGATAATGCCACTACAGCTGATGAACTCGAAAAATTACTCAAGAACTCGTTCCCAAAAGTTCAATGTGAAGTATTGGCTTCAAAGCATCCTACACTATACTCTTCCTTCAAAGTGTCCATCAATAAAGAACACTTTCGAAATCCGATGGATCCAAAAATTTGTCAGACGGTGCACTAATAAGCAAGTTTTTTTCAGAAACCGCTAGTGAGAAATTCTGTAAAGTAATGTTCAATCCTAGCCTACTTTTGCTCAATATAAGAAGTTTAAACATAAAATTCAATAATGTATTGGAAATTGACATTAGTAATAATGACTTGAAACTCTTATGTCTGACAAAATATAAATAAAAAAAAATTTTTTTTTTTAACTTAAGTAGCTATTACAGCCGTAATCAATATGAAGGTGGAGGTGTTGCTATTTTCTCTAGAGGTGATATAGAGTGTAGTGCTATGAATTTAGATGAATTCTGTGCATTTTGCATATTGCATTTTGAGGTCTGTGCTGCATCTATGAGAAATAATGGCAGAACGGTTAGAATTTTAACGTGTTATAGATCACTTGATGGTGACATTAATATCTTTATGTTGAACAAAAGGTCAGTATTAGAAAAAATACAGGCACCTGGTATAGATATAGTTGTAATAGGCGACTTCAATTTGGATGCTTCTGTAACTTCTCGTAATAAGATGTATTTTCGCAATCTAGTCGATGAACTGCTCTCATACAATCTCAGTCCATTGGTGTTGCGACCTACCCGTGTTACTACCAACTGCTCTTTAATAATTGATCACATATTCAATAATATTTCAAACAGTGTGGTATGTGTTGTTGACAATGTCATATCAGATCACCGCACCATACTTCTTGAAGGTGTGTTTAGTACTAGAGATCAGAATCACATCATTATATTGGACGTAATTTCACCAGTATAATATTAATAAATTTTTACAAGCACTAACCCAAGAGCAATGGTTGGGATTTTATAAAAAGAAATTAATCAATGAGGCATATAACTACTTGTTGTAGAGTGAATTACTTCTGAAGTAATTGACTCTAGTTCAAAATTGAAGGATCTTTATAAACTCAAAGTAGCCTACCCTGAATTGACGAAACTGTACAATTTGGCTAAAAACAACATGAAAAAATTGTTCAGAGATCAAAGAAAGAATATTACCAAAACAGAATACTCAACTCCTATAATAGCTCAAAAATGATTCGGAAAGTGATAACTGAACTATTCACTGCAAATGTTCAATCAACTAAAATAAAAATAGTACATGAAGAGACCATTGAAGAAGAGTTCAAGATAGTAGTATCCTTTTTCAATGACTTTTTTATTGATTCTCCTTTAAAAGTTATTGAAAACATTCCCACTTCACATGCTTAAAACTCTAATCTCAATTTTCCATCTGTTCACCAAAGGTCAATATTTCTTAATCCTTTTGTTTGTGATGAATTATTATCTCTTCTTTGAAGAAAATTGAAGAATAAGTCTTCTTCAGGGCCTGATGACATCCCAATGTTCATTATCAAGAAGTCACTCAGTTAGGTACATCATCGAAGCATTAACTTAGCTGATAAATATTTCATTTCTGACAGGTTGTTTTCCAAGCAATCTGAAACTTGGCAAAGTCGTACCAATCCATAGAAAAATCAAATAAACTATTATTGGAAAATTACAGACCCGTTACCGTGCCTTCTAGATTTTCGAAAATTTTTGAGTATGCTTTCATGGAACGACTGATGAAATTTACTGAGAATAATGCTCTGATCTCTGTAAATCAACATGGTGTTTGCCAAATGAAGTCGACTGACAGTGCCACCTTAGCATTTTACAAAAAGGTTATTCATTTTTTGGAGGACGGGGAATGCCCTGTTGGAATCTTTTGTGATTTCAGCAAGGCGTTCGACTGCGTTGAGCATGGTATTCTATTTTCTAAACTATATTCCTATGACACCTGAGTTGTTGCTCTTGATTGGATACTGTCTTTTGTGAGTAAACTTCAACAATATGTAAGTATTAAGACTGATGACGAACAGTCTAAAACGACTGACTCAAACAGTCTTCATATAAATATGGGAGTTCCCCAAGGCTCAGCACTTGGGCACATTCTGTTCCTTTTTTATATCAACGAAATTGACACTCTAGCTAAAGATGCACACTTTGTTATTCACGCGGATGATACATCAATACCGATCTCGAATAAAACAGATGATATTATTGCTGAGGAGGGTGAGCGACTATTAAGTAACATAACTTCATGTTGTAGCGGCGCAAACTCACTTTTTTTAATACCGAGAAAACATTTATTATAAAGTATCATCACATTCAGAAAAATATTTCTAATATAACGGTTAGTGTTGGCAATCAAAAATTAAGTTACACTGACAAAGCAACATTTTTAGGCATCACAATTGATGATTGTGTAAACTGGAAATCTCACTGTAATAATCTGATAAGAAAATTTAATTTGAAAATTTTGGGCATGAAGCGTCTGACAGCAGAATTCGTTCCAAAATTGCTGAATTTTAAACAAAAAAACCGTCACCTGAATATCGCTCATG
>WOGN01009955.1:0-10607 GCA_015342105.1 Leptinotarsa texana | reverse complement strand
TATTTTGTCGAGCTCGAGCAATAAGGTAATATTATAGAAAATTAGATTCCTATCTGCTTCCTATATAGAGATATGGAACACCGCGCCACTGTTGCAGGACCCTGTATAGTGAAGTTTTTTATTCGACTTTTACAATTTTATTCTATCAAATGCTGGAATACATTTTACAAGTGAAATGTTCCCAAGCTTTCTTTCGTGTGAATGCTTTCCCCATTATCTGAATTCGAGAATTTTTCACATCTATTCTGGATGTAGAGTGGATGTAGTTTTTTGATCGTTTATTTTTGAGATAAAATCTATGGATTAATTGCATTACAAGGTTGTGTATAATGTTAATGTAACATGTGAGTGAGAAATGTTGATTTAAAGCAGCTTGTATGTTATCTGAATAAAAAACGGTTCTCACGATTCATCGAGTATAACAATCTAAAGAACTCTGCTGGAATTATACGTCTTCCAGAGGATTGGCCTGACACAGAAATAATCTTTCTCACCCTACAGATTCGATTGAAATGCTTTTTTGTTGGCTCTTGTTCTGCTTTGAAGAAAAATGAAGATCAGAACAAGTATTTCGCATAAATAATGAAAGTGTACCAATATTCCACAATGAAAAACGATTGCACGTGAACAGACTTTGAGTTAACAAATATTCAGAAAGTATGAATGTTGAGGAAAGTAAGACTACTACCTACCCTTGTGATATCCGTACGAATCCTTTCCGTTGCATATACTTTATATTACTATTGTCACACATCAGTCTGGATATACTAGCTTTGCGTATCTCTTTCAGATGTTCTTTAGTGAATTGGTCATTTTCGAACCAGAAACGGTCAGCTACTCGAGTTCTGTAAAATTGCTTCAGGATAATGCAATGAAATGTAGGACCAACTAAAGCTCCAGGAATATCCGTTTCCAGCGATCCTCCAACTATCAAATCAACATCATCGGGGTGTTCATAATGTTTCTCTAGCAATGATACGTGCTAAAAAAATAACAGAAACGTAAATGGTGGATTTTAATACGTTATTAAACAGGATACAAAAATTACTATCCTGGAAATACGTTACATGCTCCAGGCGGAAGAAAAGAAAACGCCGAGTTTTGAGATGAAATGCAAATAGTGTTGTAACGAAAAATGCACTAATTTGTATTCAATTGTTGATATTTTCATTTTGACGTAGGTATCTGATGCTTCAGATGAAAAAGGAAGGAGATGTTGAATGGAAAATGGGAAAATCGAAAATTTTTGCGTGTCAAGAAGACACGCAACTTTCATAATGAATAATTTCATTATGGCGAGTCAAAAAAAAGGAAAATAATGTTGAATATGAAAACATTTGAAATTTCATAATTAAATATTTTATCAGTTGGGACTTCCATTGTCTAATCTAATATAAATTGATTTGACAACCCTGAAAAAATTAAAGAGAATAACCAAAAATAAAAATTTTGTCAAACAAAAAATTACAACGTAACAACATACAAGCAATAAGTAAACAAATAAATATTGAAATATTAAAAAATTAAAAATAGTATTAACACAAAATGAAAAAATTAAAATTGAGAGATTTCAAACCAAGTTATGTCACGATGTTTTGATTCCTTCATTCCGCTTGGTTTTAGCGGTAGATGACCGTTTGGCGGGAGTTGGTCGTTTTTCGCTTTATTAAGGGTTTCCATATGTTACGTATCTCTACGCTAGCTTGACTAAATGCGTTGTTAGACAACATGTACGCCGCTTCTTTGAATTTTCTCCTGAACCAGTGTTTCTCTTTGTGGATGATTTCAGCTTGAGCCCACTTGATGTAATGTTGATGAGTCCAAAAACGCTCTTCTATTACGCATTTGCTGGTTTCTCCTCTCTGTGTGTGTTTCTTGTCCTCAGCAATTCAAACTTTCAATGCCCTCTTAGTTTCACCGTTGTATGATTCTCCACACTCGCAGGGTATCCGGTAAATGCAATTCTTGGAATCGCAATCCCCATTTGGTGGCCGGTTTTCGTGAGGCTGCTACGGATAGTGTTCCCAGATCTGAAGCAAGTCCTGGTGTTATACTTGGATCCAATCCGTTTTATCCTTCCCGATAATCCACTGATGAAGGGAAGTACAAATACTGGTTGTAACGGCAACTCATCAGTTTTGACGTGGAAAGCCTCTACTGTCGAAGAAGCACTTCAAATCTTGCAGGAGAAGCTACCCGAAGATGGGGACCTGAAAGATAATACAAACTTACCGATACAAGTAATCATAGAGTCACTAGGATGCCGTGTACGAAACTGCCACTTCCAACTGAAGGACGAATTCTTCACGCAAGATGAGGGACTGTCAATGGGATCGCAACTTTCACTTGTTATAGCCAATATATATATGGAGTGGTTTGGAACTCTGGCCATTGAAGGTAAAAGCACTCGAATGACCTTTAAATACTCAGATCTAGGATGAATAAGTCCATTTATCACCCGAAGTCTATTGTGGATACTAACAATCGAAACGTCGTGACATAACCTGGTTTGAAATCTTTCAATTTTAATTTTTTCATTTTGTGTTAATAATATATTTAATACTTTTATATTTCAATTTTTATTTGTTCAGTTGTTGTTTGTATGTTATTTCATTGTAATTTCAGTTTTCCGTTTAATAAAATTGTTATTTTTGGTTATTCTTTTTGATTTTTTCAGGGTTGCTAAAACAATTTATATTATATTAGACAATGGGAGTCCGAACTGATGAAATACACCACGAAACATTGTCAACCACTTTCAAATAATGGAATATTGTTTGAAGATTTTTTGTTTATTCATTCCAGATTTTTCATATTTCTTTATTTTTGATCATTTTTGTTATTTCTGTATACTTGATATTTCATTTTTCATCAGTTCATTTTTATTTCAGGCCTCATTAATAGTACTGTTTTAGTTTTCTATCTCTTGGACGAAAACAACAAACAGAAGTTAACAAAATCGAGGAAAACAAATAAACCTGAATTGATTGAGGTTAATGGATAGAGAATTTTTTGTCAATAATGTTTATTTATGAAATCGCAAAAAAATATCACCACTACTAAGTTAATAATTCAATTCATCGTCATGATACAAAAACTGATAATCAATTTCATGTAGCTGAAAGCAAAAGTGAAAATTTTATGAAATCATAATTTTTTAGAATATTGATATAATTCCATAACGAATGATTTGAATACTGACCGAGTAGAGAAAAGACATTTTGTATAATTAAGTATTCATATTGAAGTATTTGTTTGGAAATGATTTTCTTTCGTGTAATTCGATGTTTATATGAAAATAGCTGTTTCATGAGGGCTTTTCTTCCAGTTTGTATCTGAAATTTACTTCCATGCATGATTTACACATCTATGTATAGAGTTACTACTTTCAAAATTGATTGCTTCCTTTCTTCCTTTGGAAGATTCCCATTTTTTCTTTTGTATCAAGATGGAGTAGTAGAAAACCAAGAGCGTTCTTTCCCAAAAACTTCAACGAATTTCCTCAAGATATTAAATGCTAGGTCATCATCTTTACTTTCAAAATTCAGCCGAAAAAACGTATAACGTTAGGGAATTTTTAATTTTTTACTCGTTATTTTAAGTTTCTTTACTTTTTGGCATCCAAAATACTTTCAAATCCAAACACACACATTTATATGCTTTCTTTTATACACTTATTTTTGAGAAAATCTTCAACATATTGATTTGAAATTGTTTCTATCAATTTTTTCTTCATAAGTAGTAACTACAATAAATGATTTTTAATATATTTCCTAATTGACAAATTTCATACGCTTATCATAATTATCAATACCTGGATGTATATTACGAATTCCTATTTCGAATGAAGGTATATAAATATATAATGATTTGTCTACCAATTCGTCAATAACCCTTTCTAGTGAAAGTAATAAAAATTTCAATGTATGTATAGAATCCTCAATAGGAGTATTAAGAAGTTTGATTTTTCTCTTGAACATGATCACTTGGTGATCCAAACAGTGCATCAAAAGTACTGTCTCTTATGATATCGTGAAATCGTTGAATCTATTCAAGTTTCACCATTGATTTTATTAACTGATGGAGAAAGTAAAATTGCAAAATCAATTGAGCAAAAAGTTAAAGATAATGGAGTGATTTTCACAAGAGCAGATAAAGGTCGAACGGTTATTGCATTACATATAAAGGACTGTATAGAAAAAACCCTAGATTTCCTTAATTCAGGAAGCTACAAGATTCTGAGGAATGACCCTACAACTATGTATCAGAAAAAGGTTAAGGAAACTCTCAAAACAATAGAATTGGTTATGATTGGAGAGGATAAATGTTGAGCATTGCTCATGAATCCAGAACTACCAAAACTGTATTACCTTAATAAATTACACAAAAACAATTTCCCGATCAGACAAGTGGTGTTGTTTGTAACGGCACCTACCGTAAAAATCTCAGAAATCTCCATTAAATTGATTTGAATCTATACCAATTTCAATCCAAAATTCAGTATAAGTAATTCTTATGAATTAGTGGATAATATCAAAAACGTATTCCTTCCAGACAACGCAAAATCAATATCGTTCGATGTCCAAAATGTATTTCCCAGTATTCCGCCAATAGAAACAATTGGACTAGTTGAGTGTCTCTTACATAAAAACCACGTGAATCCACTGATAAAACAGGAAATTGTAGATTAATTCACCATTTGTCTACCTCAAAATTATTTCCAGTTTGACGAAAAATTCTATTCATCAGTAGCCTACCTTTCATAAAACAATCTGTTCTCTTCAGCGTTGTTGATTTTTTATAAATTGTGCATACTAATATTGTTTCAAAATGACATTCACACTCACTTCTTTGGGTATAACATCCAAGAAATCCTTGAACTCCTTTGCTCTCTTCAATCCACAAAGCTTTCTCAATTCATTATAGGATGCAAGTCCATGATCTCTGTTCCTCTGTATGTCTATTGCTTTCAAATCTAGTCCTAGACCTCCAGTACTGAACAAATAGTTGGTCACCTCCAATCATATATAGAATTTTTATGCAAATATATGAACAAAATTACAACAAAATAAACATAAAGAATATCTTCAAGTACTATCAGTCCCGTTGCCATGAAGATCATTTAATCTTCGAAAATCGAAAAGAAACTGTTGAAAATTCTGGAATAAATTAATAAACGCATTTACAACTGAATCAATTGAATTCTTTGATACTAACTGACTCGACAAACTTGATACCGCTTCAGAAATTGTTGTGTTAAGTTATCAACTGAGTTATTTCATTAGCTTTTATATAGTGTGTTTGTGAAACACGAAGTGGGACCAGTTTTGATAAGCCTTTTCTATACCTGTCAGCAAATTTTGTGTCAGGAAAACAGTGGACTGATGCGGGAACATCAAAAATTATCAGCGCCATTTGAATCGGTGCCAAAATAACCCGAGTCGACTGATTCCGTCAGCGTTTTTGCCTGGTCCTGACTGGCGAAGTTTTACAGTAAAATGAATACTTATAGAAATATGAGGCTTCAAAAACACATGTCATTGAAACGGACAAAACATTCGAAACAACCTAATATACTCTAGATATACAAAGTACAAACACGGTAATTTCTACTTTTCACAGTCATCCAATGATAATAATAAAAAATTATTGAATCGTCAGTAGATTTTTACTCTCAAACTCTTTAACAGTGCTTCGATAGCCTGAACAGGAGACCTAGTGCCAATACAGTACGCTCTTCTCATGCTATTCATTCTTCATCTGCAGTCGATCGATTCGCAATATTCTGCAGTCTTAGTGCATTACGGCTGCATTGTGAAAGTTTCGGTTTTTGCGCTTGTGAATAATACAATGATAGATATGGCTGATTCTACTTTCTCTCACATTCTATCCATCATTCATGTGATCACAATTACTAATGTCATGACCTCAAATGTATTTGAAAACTAACATAACCTAACGAAACAAATGTCGTCAATTTGTTCAGTCCTCAACTGTCTTTCCTTAATTTTTCTTATGAAAGTCATGAAAACCGTTTCGACTTTTTTGAGTTACAAATAATGTAACTGACACAATGTTGTCACTTTGTGATGTGTTTCTTTCAAAGTGATTTCTTCAGATATTAAATTACAATACGTGGAACAAGTGACATACATATAACCGAAATTGCGGGGATTATCTTCATTGAGATTTGAGAGAGGCTTTTGGTATCAAATTCGTTTTTACAAAATCTCAAAAAGAAAAATCTCAATGAGAATTCGTGTTAAAAATCAATAGATTATTGCCACTTTCCATTGCAACATTCTTATGTTCACGAAGAGGGGTGTAATATAAGAAAGTCTACATTGATTCATCATTTGAAAGAGATAGTGTATAAATTACTTTATTCCAAATGAATTTATTGATTGACTGCACAACCATATGACATAAAAATGAACAAATGAATTGTTGTTTACCCCCTTATCGTGATAACGATCTGAAGCCATTTGATGTTGAGTGCATAAACCTCGTGCCAATCCATTGAAATTATCGCCATTTTCCAATACTTGCGGATCAAAATACCAATCTCTCAGTTGTATGCTTTGCTCAACTTTTCTAGATTCTAAAACGATACTGAAAAATAAATGAAAAGAAGTTGGAGAAATTTCATAAATGCCGTTTTCAATTTAAAGAAAGGTAATTATTGTTACTGGAGTTCTATTTCGACAACAAATCGTTATTTTCAACACCTTGATACGTGTTCCAGTCAATGAGTGATTATTTTAGGCTAGGTTAGGTTAGTTAAGGTTAGGTTAGGTTACGCTAGGTTAGGTTAGGATATGTTAGATTAGGAAGATTGAATTCAATCTACATACAATGACAATGTTGTACTTAATCATAACATAGATACCACTGCTAGGTGTCAATTAAGGCACAGGTAGCAAGCAGAGATACCTTCGTCCTAATTGTCTTGAAATTGATCTCACAATATTTTGTTTTCTATTAGTCAGGTAAATCTGATAACTGAAAATAGTATTCCAACAAGCTATATAGTAAACTGTTAGGTATTGGTCTACCATCGTTATCCATAATATTATTATATATATGGGGTCTCTCAGTCAAAAAATCAAACATCAAAAACTCTGCTCTACTTTGTCAAGCTTTCGCTTCTAATAGGAAGCTTCTTCAGGGTCTATAATTTATTGAGTTGTTGGTTTTTTTGCTATCGAAAAACATTACAATTCTTACTCATAGTAAAAATGAGTTGAAAACAATAAATTGAACATATAAAGTGACGGAGAAGGTTGAACTTGTATTGATTATTTTGTGTTTGATAAATGTCATACCTTCACATAAATGTCATTTTTCAATGTGTATGATGATTTCATAATCTTTATCTTCAAGAAAAAGTTATTGATTGATAAAATTTTCATTATTATTATGTTTTTCATGTAGTTTCAGTAAGTTACTCTATATATTGCTGGGATTATCAATAACATATTCTTGATGTCCGACGATACTGATTGACAAGAGGGTTTTTTTGTAGTGTATTCTCAGTGAACATAAATTTTCACAAAATGAACAAGTCGTCAATCAAAGAAGTGTTAACTAATAATTGGTATACTGAAAGTTAACATAAAAACTCTGATAATTAACAAACTGAAACTCAAACCCTAGAATTTTCCACTTTGTATAGTTATTCTCAATAGACTAATGAATAGAATAGGTTGAAAAAATTACAAAATATCGATTTTTAATTTTTTATTAACAATTGAAAGTTAAAAATTCAAAAAATAATAAATAATTTTTCCCAATCTTGATTGTTTCGAAGTCTAACGGTTAAGAGCTATTTTAAAATATTCAATTTGTATTTTCACTGTTTTTGTTTTTAAACAATTCACTTGTTTATGAGTAAATCTAAAAATTTTTTTATAATATACTTACTGATATAAATTATAATATGCAGAGAAAAAAAATATGCCTTGAAAAATTCATTTGTTCCTGAAAAATGCGTTTATTCATCAACAATCGTTTTATGTAACAAAATATAAAAATTAAGGAAATTTTTTTCTTAGTCATACGTGAGTTTTATTGATAGAAGTCTATTATTTCAAAAAGAAACAAAGTCCTCAATATTCATTGTTTTGTTTTTGAATATCGCAAAAACATAATATGTTCATGAATACATTCAAAATGGAAAGAACCAAAGAAATGTCGAACTATTTCCCAAGGATATCGCTGAGATATGTGGATGATGTTTTGTGATATTCGATACCAAAAAATTCAATAATGAGGACCACAGGACGAAAGGTAATGATATTTTGGTGATTTTTGTGAATTGTACACAATCTGTACACCTTTGTTTATAATAATAATAATTGCTTCCTTCCTTCCTTGGAAAATTCTCCACCTATTTTGAATGAAGATGGATAAGCAGAAAGCCAAAATTTTTTTTACGAAAATAATTACTATATGTCAAAATAGTTGTTTTCAATTTACACTGAACTATTATAAATTTGTTGTTTTTGCTGAAGTGCACAGATTTGGTGCATCCCTATTTCTCATATATCTCTCTCTTGAAAGTTTTTTATTTCAATCGCTATCCTTCCATGTTGATGAAATGGGTAACTTATGGTCACGCATAAATCAGGTTCTTCAACACCACCTGTAGTTTTTGGAAAAGAATATCAATACTATCTGTTGAAAATAAATCTGAATCTGTGTTGAAGCTGCCTAGTCTCTCAAGTTTTGTTCATTTTTATGCATTGAAAGAATCAATTCAAATATATTATTATAAATACTTACATATCATTAGATAAACATTAATGTCAATACTTACTCTAGTCTTCCTGCAATCAGTGAATGAAAATGTTTGAAAGCAGCGATGGCATTTTCATTTAACACAGCTGGATTAATTTTCCCGTTGTAATCATGGATTTGTTCCGGTGAGGTATACAAAATCTTATTTTTATAGAGCACTTCGCCACCGAGCATCAATGGAAGCCATTCATAATAACAAATATAAACATATTCTGAAATCACAATTTTTCTTGTTTCTTGATAAATCGTTTCATCATTCCAGTGTGCGTTCAGTTTTTTCAGCTGCGCAGCTACTCTATTGTGTTCTCGATATAGAACAACTTGCAAGAGAGTGAGTTGAGGATTTTGGTTGATTCTGTCGTCAGCTGCGAATGAAGATACCATACATTTTATATTGTCGAACATGAGCAGTTAACAATACTTTATTTGATTGAGCTTCAAATTATTTTATAACATGAAGTGAGTTCTACTGAAAACATTTTTTCAACTCCAGAACAAAATTGCGGTCTCTACACGTACGTTTTGCTAACCAAGTTAGCGTCTTCAGGAGACCACTATTAAAATTGAACAATTAAATAGAAATTGAAAAATTTCAAGCCAAGTTACTTCACAATGTATCCACAATCGTCTTCGTCTGATGACTGGACTTATTTCTCCAAGATCTGACTATTTATAGGTCATTCGAGTGCTTCGACCTATCTCCTCTTCCCTGTCTCCGCCGCACCCTTTAGCGGAAGCTAACCATTTGGTGGGAGTTTGGAGGCCGTTTTCCGCTTGATAATGAATTTCCATGAGATGCGTATCTCTACGCTAACTCAACGGAATATTTTGGTGAATAACATATACGCGGCTTCTTTGAACTTCTTTTTGAACCAGTGTTTTTTTCTGTGGATGATCTCAGCTTGATACTACTTGATGTTATGTTGATGAGTCTAAATATGTTTTGCTATTCCCGATTTTCTGAATGCTCCTCGCTATGTATGAATAACGAATAGCTCCAGACATCTCCCGAAGACAACTGTGTATACTAACAATCGAAACGTCGTGAATCGACTTGGCTTAAAATCATCCAGTTTTATTTTTTTTTCATTATTCAATTTTCAATTGTTGCTTGGATTTCATTCTATTGTAATTTTATTTCAAGATTTTTTCTTCTCAATATAATTGTTATTTCCAGCTACTCATTTCAATTTTATTGATTCTTTCGGGGATTTCAAGTCATTTGAAATCATATTAGATAATGAAAATCCGAACTAATGGAAATTTTAATATTTGCGTTTATTGATTTCCAGAGATTATAGCAGGGTTGATTATTGTCCTGCAGAAAACATAAAGCATCCCCGTATATAACTTATAATATCAAATTGATGATGGAAATCCGTGATAGAGCTCATGCCAAATATTTTAAAGAAAAGGCCGCTAGACAGTATTTCTATGTAACTTTACGCAATAAAACGTGAAAAAACAGCATATATACAATTTGTTTTGAACAAAAATGAACAATTCAAAAATGACATGGAGAAATCTTGCAGATTGGGTTGTTACTACAAAATCATACTTGCAAACCAATATTCTGCCAATTGAACTACGTAGACCTAAAGAAATCAATGACTATTTTCAAAACGTAGATGAACATTCAATGGTAAATGATGACACTCTTTCATTCTACAATAACAATAAATTGAACGCTCCTATGAACTTTTCCTTCACCGATATATGTGATGATGATATTTTGACTGCTATCAAAGAAATAAAATCTAATGCTTTAGGTATTGACAATATAAATATCAAGATGATTCCTTCAGTGA
>WOGN01009954.1:0-10607 GCA_015342105.1 Leptinotarsa texana | reverse complement strand
ATTGTTAGTATCCACATTCGTCTTCTGGTGATAAATTCAGTTTTTGTTTAATGAAATTGTTATTTCCGGTGAATCTTATTAATTTTGTAATTTTTTTTCAGGGTTTTCAAATCAATTTATATTAGATTAGACAATGGAAATCCGAACTGATGAAATACACCACAACACATTGTCAACCACCTTCAAACAAATAATCTACCAGTTTCATGGATTGATCATCAATTTTAACTTGAAATAACAGTAATCGTCCGACAAGAGGAGGAAAAAAGGGTGAAATCCTATCTAGACCATTTTGTCACGATAGTTGTTTTGACTATTGAAGATCTTAATGGAATGATGCCCTCTCCACTTACGAGTTTCAAATTTTTCGAAATGCAAGAGAATGTTTCAAGTCTAAAAAAAAGATAATCTGTTTTTCGGGTAGTAAATCGTGATATATATTTGTCAATAGTTGGTTCTTTTTTTCTTGTTTTATATGAAAGTCCTGAGACTCTTCAAGTTACACGCATGCTATTTGCATTTAGTTCGCAATTTAGATGAAACGGTAAGATTGATAATTATGATAATGAACGAATAATTCGGTGAAAACTTTTACGATAGTAATATTCATTCCCAAATTTTCATCACAGTCCTAGTCATTTTGGGATATAGCATGAATATGTTTCTGAATAATATTACACAATCAACAGATAGGGTGTGCATAACAAAAGATAATATTGAAATCGCATGTGCACATACAAGAAAAGTTTACGTCTCTGTATAATAATAAATTTTTGTGACTTCATTTTGTATACAGAATGTGTAATACTTCAGTAACAGGGCATGGATATTACTGAATCAGCTACAATAGATTATAATTCAATACAAATTATATCATGGATTCGTAAAAATCAGAAATTTAACGAAAAAAGATATTCAGTTGAATGTTACCCTTCTCCTTCGCCAAATGTTTGAAATCAGAGTCAAAACATTTTATTACTTCGTAATCACTATTTACTCAGAAAGTAATATATCATTTCTGTTGTTTCAGGTAATTCACACTGTTAGGGAATCAAAATTGACCGTAAGTAATTAAAGAAATATAGATGTACAACACTTCCAAAATACAAATCAAATTTAGTAGTGACTCAAATTATTCGTATTGGTTGGTATGAGGATTTTATTCAGAAGGTTGAATTTTAAATGTCATCAACCACAGTACATAATATAAACAGCATAAAACAAATACTTTTTTTGATTCTTTAATTTTTTCTATGGTGTAATGAGTAACCGTCATCAATATTTAATATGTAAGTGGATTCTAATTAGCACTTTTACTGAGAAAAAGTTGATTCTTGCGTCAGGTCATAAATTATTGTATATGTAAGTAGTTATTTCAATGATTGTTTTCAAATAATTTTGAACTGGTATTTGTCTTCTGACGATATCAAATAATTTACCTCTCTTATTATTTTATTATTTTAAAAAAACAATTTTGAAGTACAATATTCTCAAACTTATTCTACTACTGAATCAAATCAGCTGGAAACATATTTGAAATTACTTTCACCCAAAAGGGTAAATACTTTTAAAGGATGTCACATGGTTTAAAGGTAAAACAAAAAAGTGATGTTTTGTCCCTTAAATTATCCCGAAATCTCATAAAAATTATCCAATGTGATCATCAAACATGCAGTAACTTTCGCCGGTATTCAAATTTTAAATATAAAAAATCCCATTTGTTTCCCAATTAATGAATCACACTATATATTGTGTCATTTTTATTAGGCAAAATTGAAATGAATATATTTTTTACATACATCGTGTTGTTTTATTCCAGCATTAAAAGGAAAAAAATAATTTCCTGATATTTCAGAAGGTAGAAAACCCAATAAAACGTTTCACCAGAATAACACCTCAGCAGGAACTTTCAACCTGATCACTTTTTTTGGATCACCATCAAAACCCCCTCCTTCTGTTCCAATACATTCTTCATTACCGCAAAACTGAGTTATCAGGCGCTATTATTGCGGTTTAACAAATAACCACCCCTAGTTTCGAAAGGGGTATTAGTTTGTTTTGTTCACGTGGGGCCTTGTTGTTGACACGTGTCACGGTCTCTACGACACCGCTGATTACCAATTATGATGTTCAATTGCGTTGCCATCCCGCATTGAGGAGAAGTTATACAGCGTGAGGAAATCGAACAAAATAACTTTGATTCCCCTGCGGATCAGCGCAATGAAACAAAACTTTCGCTCCTTCCTTTGAACATTGCCATTCTGAGCTTCAAAGAGATGTTCGATGTGAATTCGAGAGGTTATTAGGTATTATTGTGAAGCGAGAAATGATACGGAATTAAACCTTATGTACAGCAATATAAGATAAAAAAACTTGTTGAAACCGCTATATGGTACGTTAAATTTTTTCTATCAAAAATGAATAACTACTACCAATTTTATCTAGTTATAATTGCAAATATATCCCAAGAATTTAAAAAATGAATCGCATCAAAAGAGGGAAACAAAAGAATATCTACTTGTTTACTCACAGTTTCAAGATAGGACTGAATTTTATTATTTCTGTTTCGGTTTATTTCTCTGAAAGGCAAAAATACACCAGCAAATCTGCAATTTGCGTGAATCTCTGAGATCATCCATTATTACATAGTTTAGTTTTTGTATCATATCGCTACTATCAATGCTAAAAGCCGTATGTAAAAATGATGTACCTACTCTAAATAAGGAAATAGTGAAAAATTATTATTTCCTTATGATTCAATATAATTTCATTGTTCATTTCCAACCGCTATTTCCATGAAATGAAATCCGAAAATATACCCTTCAATCAATCACAAGGAAATAAAACAGTTTTTATGATCCCTATGAAGTTCTCAATTTTTACAGACGAGCGTTTGCACACGTTAAAAGGCGACACCTTGTTAATCCTTAGCTCATACAAGTTTCGACTTCTGAGGGTTCTCGTTCGTAGGGGTGCGACAACTGATTAATGGAAAAAGATTTTGAACTGATTTTGAGCAGATTCAATTTGCCACAAGGTGAACAATAAATAAAATTTAGATCGCCAGAGAATTTGATCAAGTGATATGAAGAACACACTGAAAAGCTCACCATAAAAAGTTATTGAGTAATATTTACTTTTCTAACAGACAGTTCTACTTTTGTGCTCAAAATATTTAGAATATTTGTCTAATACATAATATAATGAATTGCTTACCATTTTCCAGTTTTTGGCGATGTTTACCTGGAAAGACTTGATTTCGAATATTTCAGTAAATTTATAAAAGAATTATATTTACTACCTATATGTAAAGTAATATGGTTTGAAATGTTTCTTGTTGAATGTTTAATGGTCCACCGGATACAACTTTGAAAGCCATAACATAAAAGGAGGAAAAAAATAATGGTATTCAAAAAATACATCGATCATTGGGACCAAAATATTTAGATGAGTTAATTTTTGAAAAAAATAATATCAGAAAATGTGAAAAAATTGACAATGAGTAAGAAATATAAATAAGTACGCTAAAAAAATAATTATTATGAACTAAAATAGAAATGAATCAATAAGTGAGTTATATACAAACATCGCTAGTTCAAAAAGGGGTAATGATGAATAATGTAGAAAAGATAGAAAAAGTAAATAAATGAAGATATTTCAAGTCAACCTACTTCATGAGGTGTTGATTGTTAGTATCTACAATCGTCTTTATAGTCAACCATTATCACAATATCAAAAAAGTTGCAAGAGTGTCAATTGTAGCGATAATCAACTTGTGACTTCACGTTCCTATGCCTGTGAGACCTTTTTTGAAATAAGTAGGTCACTGAATCAAATTTTGTATTTTTATTGGTGCGACGGTCGCAGGCCGAACGACCGAATGACATTCCCCCTTACGAAGGCGCCATCTATGGTATCGACAGCTCACTCAGAGAGGCTTTCTGAAGCAGTTCGTTGCGAATCTCAGCTTTGACTTCAACCGTCGATCAACATTCGTCCGATGTCTTTCACTGCAGCTTTCACTGCTAGGCAATTGGATGAAAGAGGAGACCAAAAACAAAATGTTACAGATCCAACAAACATCACTGTTTTAACCTATCAAACTCTCATCAGGGGTGTTAAGCTGCAGCAATGTAAGAATACATTGTTGATCTTAAGTATCAGGAAACACCCGAATTAATGAAAACGTGAGATCGTCCCTTGGAGGCGCCATCTATGGTTATTGTTGGGAAAGCTGCAGTTTCAAGTACTCTTCTCAAATGGGATATTTTTCAACTATTGACATTCATATAGTCAATATAATTCACTCAAGATGATACGAATTCACTGAATATAGTTAATTTGGAAAAAGTTGGGAATAAAAGCCATCGGATTTACGGGAGCTGTTCTATTCCCAAAATGAAGCAAATTCATTCTTTATCAGAAACGTATTTATTATGGCTAACGCCTCATGTCACAAACTCAAATTATTCTTTGGTACTCCATCCTAAATATGTGAGCGTAAAAGTTTAACTAATTTGACACAAACAGTCCCCTCTTCCCAGTAAACGATTTTTTTCAAATTAAGAATACTTACATAAAGCATAAAAGTTACATTTTTTGTTGAAGATATCAATCATGCTGACAGTTTTCCCAAATATGTTGATGTATTATATCCTGAATGAGCAATGAAAACGAAACAAAGTCGATGTCTTATACTTGGCGCCCATTTTGGATAGAAAATCCTTCAAGCATGTTTTTAGCCATGTTACTTTACCAACCATCAAATATTAATTGGTGTTTAGGGTCAGGTCTAATTGGATGAAATAGATGTGGATATATATGGAAAAAAAACGTGATAAAATCAATCAAATCGAGTGTTAAACGTTTTCCACTTTTGAGATTTATGAATTGTATAATTAGCACGATGTTTATTAAAAATTGCTTCACTTTTTTGTATATAGTGTTAATCCAGTGTTAGTAATGAATTGATAACATTTCGTTTACTAACATTCATTATTTTGAAACTGACACTGAAAAACATTCATCAATATAGTTTCTATTACTGTGAGACTCAGTTGACATTTCCACAAGTCTTGGTACCTGCCTTCCGACTGTGTGTGAGCAACTTTTTTCCTAGTAGATATATCGTACGAAGAGTAACCCTCAAGGTCATCTGATTTGTGTTCCGTAGATTTTTTCATGTCATTTCGAAAAATTTGAAACTGCTATGAACCAAATTTATATCACACCATGGAAGGAAGAAGGTATCATTTTAAATACTTAATACATTGAAAAATTTGTGAGTGAACTTTATGTTTTAATCTTCAGTAACTCCTTTTATGTGAGGTATACACTGCATCAAATTTGAATGAAATGTTATTTTTCTAATGATGTATCACTTGAACCCTAATCACTTTTAAAATGTAAGGGTTAGATCTTTCAATTACACCTTGCCGGAATGACAAATAGTTTCAACTATTTTCCCTCAATATAATAATCGTCTGTTTCGAGCGACTGTCTTTATTATCCGCAATATATATTGTAAAAACATTATTAATTTCAGTTGAATAAATGGCAACCCTCATATAAATCCCTCTTTCACCCTTTACTAAAATCATCAGCATACCAAACTTTTCGTGAAGGCAGCACACACAACCCAAATTTTGGATTAAAGTGAACAACCCCTTCCTCTCGCACCGAAAATCAACAACAAAAACCACCTCCATTATCGTGTCACGTTATTATCCTTCCTTCTCGAGCCAACCAAACAGCGAGGTTAATAATGGTTAATCTGAAAGCTACCCCTAAACGAGAAGTTAATTACCCTGAACCGTGGTTGGTTCATGTCTCTATCGGCTCATAAATCATAATTCATATTCAGGGGTGACGACTACAATACGTTTTGCACTGGCTCCATTCAATATCTTCACGCCTCGCACTGACGCGGACCCGCCGGGAATGTTGATTTTAAATACTTCTCGGAGTGGTGGAGTGATGATTTTATGAATCACGTTCGATTTTGGATAAGAAAACAGCGATGGTGTGCAGGAATAGTATATGTTTTAGTATGTATCGCCGAATTGGAAAAACCTGATCTTTATACCACGAATCAATATGAAGTTTCGAAGTAAAATTTTCGGAATTTTGGCGCGTTGCTGAACAGAATTTCCTATAGAACTAGTTGATACTAGCTTTCCTGGAATTCCTGTCATTTTGCTTTCTTAAACAACGGTACCTGCTCAAAAAAGAATTCTACGAATGCTGATCGCCGAAAACAACCGAAAAATAATCAACCAGCACAACCCAAATTATTCGAAACAGTATATTGCCGGATATTGACCTTCAATTCTTATAGGAATGGGTCAAATGTGTGTTTGAGTACGTGCGTTTATTTGGCTTTATTTGATCTTGTTGATAAAACCATGAGTATGAACTCTATCCTTTCTGAAAAATATGTTGCTTGGGCACCACTTTTCAACACTGTCTTGGTAAACTACACATTTATGAACCCAGGAAACTTACGCAAAATGTACCTGCAGGAATATTCCCCACCACAGATATCAGCAAGTTTTGAGATATCCTTATTTGATGCCATATATTGCAGAAACATATAACAATGTAGATTGAAGGCTCTTTTCGAAACAGATGCCAAATTGACCGAGACCAAGAAGTTGGCAGCACTTGCTTTTTTTCGGCAAGGCATTCAGAAAGTTATGTACAGATGATTCATTTCATTGAGAATAACATAAACTCATCGATTACTTTCAAGATACAAATATCGAAAAACCGATAGACGATTTTTTCATTTCCCGATTGAAATGTATATTTTGAACAAGTGCAAAATGACATCAATTCTAAGGAAATATGTTTCCTGAAAAATTGAATTTTATTCCTAATTTTGTTGACGTTTTTGTTACTGTCACTGGCACCTCTCATCTATCATTTGCCTTTCTTCTGATAATTTTTTTTGGCCTCTTATTCCAATAGCTATTAATACTACCTCCACTTATAATAACCGTAACATCACCCTCTTTTTTAATGCTGTCATTGTATGGAGGAGTGCTAATCCCCACTTCTTGCATTTCAAAAATTGTCTTGGGACTAGAGACTTCAGTCTTAAACCGACTAATCTTTTGAAATTTTTCTTCAAATTGGTGCAGAGCCTCTAAAATCCGTTAGTTGACTTTATATAACTCGCTTTCAACTCACTTCACTCTACTATTGATAGTCTACACTTCATGCAAACTTCTTTGATTTCATCTGTCTCTTGTTGATCGTTTTCGGTTACTTCTATTTGAAATCATCGGGTAGCCAGTTTACCCGTTTCTGTTACTCCTATAGTTTTGGTTCAATTGCTAAAAGAACTTCAGGATATCCAATAAAGGTACCATAAATCAATATATTTACCATACACAATCGAATCCATTTCAATTATAACTGACTCACATACTAACTGTCAAGTCCTATTACTGAAAAGGTGAAATTGAGCAGATTTACTTATCAAATTGAACTTTTTTCAATCCCTGGAAAAAAATGAAGCTCTGTTCAGTAATTAGATTCTTAATAATTATGTCAGTTGGCATCAGGATTATGCTTGTCCAATAAAAAAACAGACAAACCAATCATCAGTTTGGAAACTCTGTTATCCAGTACTATCACTGATGAAAGTTGTTATTCCTTTTGTTGAAATTAACTAGTGTTATCATATATTCACACCGATTTTTTTGTCGATTAAATTATGAGACATATACCGTTTTTCATTCAGTATATTCTCAATGCATGAACCATTTCAATTCAGATATAATATACTGGTGCCTATTACAGTCGAAATTCACATTAGTTCTTTTTGCCTCTGGCATACAAATGACCGCAGTCTATTTGTACATCAATATTTACGAATACTCTATTTGTATTCTAACTCCCCTTTGATGTCTAAAGAAACCCTTGTTTAGCATAAAATAACATGATGTATACACAATTTACCATAGTGTTTGACAATCAACCACTGGAGCTTTTCAAATATAATTGATGGGTTCAGTTAAAATTCAGATGACTAATATTTGCTGGGCTGAAAAACTTTATAATTCCAGACCCAGTTGAAGGCTGTTGTTCTTTTATATCATTCTCATTTCATTTCCCTTCTCAGTAATTTATATTCTGCAATAATTCAATATGGAAATTTCAGAATTTCGATTTATCAACTCAAAATTTAGTAATTTCAGAAGTGTCCCAAAATTATGTTTGTTAATTAACGCAGATCTTGGTACTTGTATTCAAAGTCAAAAACGAAGTAACTTAACTCAAGTTAAACTCGATTATGTCTATTCAATCATCAAGAAAGTATTTTTGATTTGATAATCATTTGAAGTAGTGAACTCCTTCTGGTATTAGGAGGCTTTCACTAACTGGGGCAAATATCCAATACATGGTTTCAGAAAGAGAAGTGGTTATTTCTAAATAAAATTTGTCTATTAACTCTATATAGGTTGTCAGAAATTGAAGCAACTCAACTACATTTTAATAACTAACTATAAAATTTGAGTCTACAGTTATGTTTCACTGTTGAATTTCAATAAAATATTCACTTATCTACTCCAAAGAATAATTTTAAAATTAAATATAAGAGAATATTGTACCATTAAATAGTTTCTAGAATGATTATTTGAGAATAGCCTGTGCCAAAATATGTTTTAAATGAAAATTTCCATAAGTATGGGCTCAGAGTGGACATTAAAAAATGAAAACTCCTACATGTACGTTTATGACATACGGTGATTTGTTTTTCTTGTTCACTGTCTAATAGAAGTTATATAAATATTAACTTTTAAAACATATGACTGAACTAATTTTATACAGATGTGTTTGTTAAGATCTATTTGGAATGAGATGCTTCCAAACATCTTCAAATTTGAATAACTCGATATTGGTGTATCGGGATTATTATCGAAAAATATTTCAAGCTCTTACTGTCAATAAAAAAAACTGTTTAAGTTATGCACATTTTATCTAATTTTTTAAATAGATCTTCTCTATTATCCACTACCATGCCACTAGATTTTTAACACCGTTTCTTTCGAAATGAAAATCAAAAGTTTGTAATTCTGAATTCTACGAGTTTAATGAATTTCAGCTGAAAATTATAATTTGGCAATGTTTCAAGTTAACTTGTGTAAACACCAATAAATCATTATTATCATTATATGGGGGTTACATTCAAACTTTCGAGCAGAAGAAGGTGATAAGAAGAAAAAAAAACAGAATTTGGAAGTTCTGGGTAACTTTATCTTCGAGATTCTTTTTACAACTTTTAAATTTCCAATTATTTGATCATCATGTTTCATATACATTAACTCAATTATAATAAAGGTTGTTGTTGTAAGTTTTCAAGATACTATTAATATATACTGGGAATAAATATTCATTCGGTAATTCCAAAATATCCATTGTCGATAAAACAAACCATTTTCAATATTGCAAACCATTACATGACCATTTCGACTCAATGTCAGATATGTTTAATAATAACATAACTTTTATTCGTATCATCGTTATGTAGCATCGACTGAAAGTATGGCTTCAAAACTTGAAATTTCTGGTTGAATCTCCACGTTTTCCGTGTCAGGTGCTACAACTCGAAACCCATAAAGACGTAAAAGACGTCAGGCAAAGTGTTCCTGCATTATTTAGACTCAATATTCCTTTTGTGGTTGTCCTCAGGCGAAGATAAAACGAAACATTACAGACTCTCTGCCTTTCAGCACTATGCTCTTCTTAAAAACTCAGCGTGGGTATGACAGTAGATTGTCAACACTTTTGATGTTTCGGGGCAGACTTTCACACGACCTGACGCTTCGAAATTGTTTCTATCCTCGAGTATTCGCTGAAATTGCGATTTTTATTTATAATCCAGTGTCTTTCAACTTTGTACGCGATGTGATGACATGACAATCGGTTTTAAAGATAGAGTGTTGATACTCGTAGGAATTCGTAAATATTTACGAGTTTTTAAAAAAGGCATTCGCGTCTATGGATTTATTATACTCATGACTTGGAGAAATCATGCGTTAAGTACAAGTTTATAGCGTTGACCTATTACTTGAATATAAAGGAATATGTAATAAAATTCAACAGAATGGAAACAGAATTGTATAAAGTTTCTGTGAAAAACTAGGTAAACCGGAATGAAAATTTGAAATGACGGCATTTTTTTGGGAAGGACTCAATATTGTATACTTTATAGAGGCAATGAAATGCCTGAAAGAATAATTCTAAACCATTAAAAATACAGAAAACGAAGATAAGGATTTAAAAAATGTTAGAAATATATTACTACGGCAATCAATAAATTATCTTTATTAATATTGAGGAAAGGTAAACAGAAGAAAAATATGTATCACACGTTGAAAGTTGAAATAACCCATTGCAGTATCATAATTAGAAAAGACTAATAGTTTTCAAAATACGCACCAAAAGCTGCATTTCAACCACGTTTTTTTTAAATATCACCAATGGCACACTAATCTATCCTCGAGGTTATATTTTGAACCGTTACTACTTCAATATTTGCACTGGTATAATAAAATTTTTATAAGACAAAAATAAACCACTAAAATGATGACCTATTA
>WOGN01009952.1:0-10608 GCA_015342105.1 Leptinotarsa texana | reverse complement strand
ACATCGAGCTATAGTTAAGGAAATTATTTTGTAACCTCACAAACTTCCTCTCGTTCATTGCTGTTAATTCAAGATACATTTGGTTGAATTTTATACACGTTCTGACAATGATTTGTTCACTTTGTTCATGTGTATAATAAATAATTTCATAAGAACTTCGTTTGAATAATCGATATTTGCATTCATTTTGGAAGATGATTTGAAACACCATCGATAACTCTTTGTAAATCAGTTATAAAAGTCACCGAACCGCTATATGCTTGATAATTCCACTGCTACCTAAATCCAAATTCTGAAAAAAATGTTTCTAGAAGAAGAACTTCATTGAGAAAACTTGACGATTCAGGTATAGGGACATGTTATATCATCTTGAAGCATTTTTCACCATCTTTCAATTTACTGAGTATTATACAGGGGATTTCATTTGAAAAAATGAACTTTTCACTACTTTTATGCACAGTAGAAATAATAGTAAATTTAGCACACCCTGTATGATATAGAGTTGATTTCTTAGTGTTATTTGAATATTTCAAGTTTGTCCAAACTATCATCAAAATATAAACTTTTCATGAATTGAGAGTACTGATGTACTTAATTTCAATTAAGGCTATATTTTGGACCATATTTAGCACAATTTATTTTTTATCTAGAAAACAGATAGAGATAGGTATAGGACATTATCAACAAAAAAGTATCGAAATACCAGAGCGAAATCAAAAATGTATTAATATACGGGGTGTTCCATTTAAAAAAATAAAGTTGTTAGGACTTTTTGTTGGAAGTGGCAACGCAGCAATGCTGAAAATATTTTAGATCGATAGAACAGGTGAGAAAATGGAAAAGGTGGAATTTTCAGAAAAATTATGCTTTGCGTTTTCCAGAAACGTCTAACCTACCATCGACCGTGAGTCACGCTGTATACTCTTAAACATAAAGGCAATAATTTCAAACACATTTTGAAGGCGTCGTTCGAATCCCTATAGAGGTCTGGTGTGTTCGTAAATGATCTTTAAGATTCTGTAGTAAGTAGTGCAGTTATTATTGATGATATTCTAGTCACTAGAGACTTCTTGTAGTATCGCTAAACTCCAAGACGTAACCGAAGAGTAAGCCTACAAAGAAGGAAAAATAAAATGAGGTCTGAAACACAGTATGGTTATAAAAACAATTATGTCTCAAATTCTAAATTTACTGAAAAAAAGTGTCTACTAAGATATCTCTCAACCGATAGCTGACAAGCTAGTGAAAATGTATTTGTAGATGATGGGTGGCTTGAAGTGAAGTCAACGAGTACGACGAATCCAGGAAGATAGAATAATTTAAATCCAATACACTTGAGTGAGTATTTCTTTCTTTTTCACAGGAATAATGAAAATCTTATATTCACCTCCTATGTCAAATTCATCCAAATTGTGACCACCAATCTTTAATTCAGCTCTAGCCATGTGCCATGATGATAAAAAGGATTTTCTCCTTTCGAATTGATGTCAACTTCATTTCTCAGTTCCAAGAAATTGGTTAATTGTTGCGGTTGTCTGGTTGTCATATATATATTGACGTCACAGACGGTCCGTTTGGACCAAAAGCACCTCCAGTGACATCACTGGGGACCCTTTCGATCGAATCTTGCAAAGATATATAGTGACAGAGATTGCCAATATGATTGCTAGGTTATTTACTCCTCGTATTTGTAATTCACAGGAATCTCAGAGAACACTTGAAGCACCAGTGGAATTGCAAACAAGAACTGATTGATGGTAAGTGGTGGAATGACATCTTAATGCAATTGAACATACATAGCGTATTATATTCAGGGTACCGAAACCTAATATTTAATGGATCTCATAGAGGTAATTTTTAAAATTTTGGCATTTTTTATCAATATTTCATTATATCAATGAATAAGTAATAAATGAATAACATCTATGCTGTTAAGGAATATAATAAAAAGTTAATTAGCACGTAACCTATGATGAAAAAAATTTAACTCATCAAATGAACATGTTATTAACTAAATCAGAATTAGATTCTACAGAGCGAAAAAATTCAATTCTATTTGGCCTTTCACTGAATTTTCCGAGATCCTAAATCTATTAACTAAGCTTAAAACCTCCTTCATCCAAGTATAATACCTGATATTTGCCACAAAATGGTTTGCAAATGTGGAATTGGTCTTCAACTTCTATCTGCTTTTATTATTTGGGAAAAAGTTCTTGCCTTTAGCCAATATAAAATTTTGAGCAAGAGTTTTGTCATCCCAAAAAACCACGGAATGAGCCATTTACCGCTTGGCTACCGGTCGGTAGCCAAGCGATTCGACGAGTGTGCTTTATTCACTCACTCGAATTGACTGCCGTGTTGGTCGGTGGTTTAAGCCCTAGTCTGAACGATCGATTTTCACTTACTATCGTCCAACCCGTGTTAGGAATCCCACGCTGAAAAGTAAGATCTCGGTAATCCTTAGCTCGCACAAGTTTCGATTTCTTAGAGGTGTCGTTCATAGAAGTGCGACAGATGGTTAACATAGAAACAGATTTTAGGCAGATTTTAAACATATACCGCTTCAAAAAAGCTATCGTGCATCATAGGACGTTGACAGACCCTGAAACCAACCAAAACAATCGCTCGTTTTTGAAAAAGGAAGACTTGTACGTAGGTTACAGAATAACTATCAACATTAGCAAACTCATCCAAAACAATGAAGGCAAAACGTTAGGAACGGATAGATCAGGAGTTCATAAATTGATCCATAGTTCTTGTCCAATACTTTATAAAATGGTTACATAAAATTCGGTAAGAATGAACATCCCTCATGGAGCTATTGTATAGTAAAACACATGTTACGGTTTTGTGAACTGTTAGTTGAAAGTCTCATTATTGAGTGGAACTTGAATATGATAAAGACTCACGTGTCCCTCTGGAGTCAACATTGTTTTGGGGCATGGTAAAATTTTTGACATTCTGTCAATGGAAATTACAGGAATCACGGTGAGACAGAAAACTGCGAATATTAAACTTTCCATGTCTTCAGTTTTGCTTTCATTCACTGCTCAGTTTGTATGAATTCAACAAAGAAATATTTCCGAAAACTGATAGAAACTCCATGTTACATCGGATTACTTCGGTGTAATCTTGTTCCAATACTTCCAATATATATCTGTGTTATTCTGAAACTTCCAACGGGAAATATGTCTTGAGATTCGAAAGTTTGTATTCTACTCTTCCGAGCTTTCGCATTACTTCCGCCTCAAAGCCCTGCAATATCAATTTTTCTTTGAAATGACTTCTGCAACATTGCATTTTATCTTTGAATTTTGTGAAAGATTGGAGTCCCGTCACTTCGGTTGGTCCATTGAAACTTTTGTGACAATCTCATTATTCAGTTTGATGGATGTGTTGTCGAGACTTTTGGTTTCAAAAAGTTGAATAAGGATTAATTCAATTGATATTCATAGAAGATAATGGAAGTGAAAACCGGGTAATGAATTATGCAAAGAGTGCAATAAATATATCAGAGCGAACTTTTTTGTAAGATTTTCAATGAACAGTTTACAAAATCGCAACATGTGTTTTCTCTGTCGCAATTGATAGATGAACAGAATTGCAGCTGCGCTTGTCGAATTTGTCAAATCCATAAAATGCACGAAGCATTGTCATAGTTAGTTCCTCAACGCATTTTTATCAACATAATGAACAAATTTCAGCAATATGCTTCACACACTATTGAAAAGTCTACCGTTGAATATAATTTTTCCAAGGGGTCAGAGTTTTATCTAACAAATTGATGTCAACAACGGTTGATATTATAAACCCTACGAAAACAAAGCTATTTACCAGATCTATATCACTTCAACAAATGATAATGAGCATCATATGACATTGATATACATTGGTGAACCTAGTAATCAGATTGATCGTTTTTTTAAAGGGCGTGGATTATAGAACAAGTAATAATATTAATAATGAATGGGCTTTATTCATTTACATACATCGTTTATAAAGAGGAAATAGATAGAAAATTCAGTAAAAGGGCAAAGTTCAGCCATGGCTGTTTTACAACTCAACCTAGAAGATAGCATGTATTATATAGGAATATGAAAATAATTACCTAGTATACATTGGTAAGTTAGTAGTTCATGAATCTTTGTAAAACTAAGAAAAAACAAAGATTATAAATTTCAAAGTAAATAACGAAAATATATTCAGCTTTCATATGGTAAAAGGTAAAATATATAGCAAAACATACACAAAAGTGTGACAGACGGAAAAACATATGAGCAAGGCATAACATGGAATAATAATTCAAGCAAATATATCGAAAATAATAAAGGCGAAAGCTTCAATTTCGTGTAGGTCAGAAATAAACCTTGAATGTGAATACCAAATCTACATTTGTATACCATTTTTTAGCAGAGAAAGGTTCATGCTCAAACTTTCTCAATGCTTGGGACTTGATAGATTCAGGAATACAAAAAAATCACTGAATGACCAAATATAATTGAATTCATCTCCACTGTTGAATCTGTTGTATAATGTGAAAAATGGTTATCAATTTATTATGGCCATTTAGTGAGTTGGTAATATTTCTTTCACGAAGTTTGAACTTTCAACTATGGTAAAATCAAAAGACAGCAAGTCATAAAAAAAACGTCAAAATATATAGGTACACCAAGTGACAACGAAATCATTTCACATTCTGTCATTTAATTGTCTGTGAGACTAGGAAATTGCAGTTTGAAACAAAGTTGTAGGCCACTCGAGTCAATATTTCTGACAATAAAATAATTGAAAATTGCTTCCGGTTTGACCGGAATTTGAACCAAATTAATAACTGTTACTAAAAACGATTCAACACAACAGGCAATTTCTGTTCAAAATGGCGTTGTGAGAGCAATTTCACAGATTCAATATGTCAGCACTATGACACTGTCTATGTGAATATTGTCAAACAACTTGAAAACCAAGCGAACTCCAAAGAAGAAGTTCGCTCAGTTTTTGATAAAAATTTCGAGAATTTAAATTTTCCAGTAAAAATTGTACATTTGATCAATTTTTTTTTGAAATGCCATTATAAAATTAATCTTTCTTGAACTTTTCAATAGGAAGTGATAGTTTCAAAAGTTTAACATTGAAGTGTACCTATTGTACTCTGGAAAATTTTAGAAATATTGTGCATTTAATTTTAGTAACGATGTGAGTAAGTAGTACCTAATTAATTTGTCATAGGTAGAGCAGCTTTGAGATTTTCACTCTTTCACTGGCACATCACAATGAACTTCTTAGTATTTTTGAAATTTTTTGAAGAACGAGAGATGTACACATCAAAGTTTGTAAACTATAAATTTCCATTAATATTTTCGAGATAGACATGAAGTTCAAAATGGTATTTAGAAAATATTGTGAGTTGTGAGAGAATTCAAACCACAAATTGTTCTTCAAAAACCTCGTATCTGAACTTCTTTTCATGATTTTCATTATATTTGGTGATTTTCATCTGAAAGATAATAATGTTGCATAACTTGTTGCTGAGAGGGTGTTACCAACTATTTTTAAATGAAAAGCGGTATCTTGAGAAACCTCGTTTCATGGGTGAATCAATTTCCTATCCAATGATATATCACCTTCTGAAATTATCATTAATATATTCATGTCGAAAATCTGTGAGCAATAGATCATACAGTATATTGAAAAAAAATATTCACTAACTGGCAATAATATTATTTTTCACATCAGAAATCTCTTCGTGATAATTTCGTTGCAAGTTATTTTTAATCATACATAAGTTCTGAAACAAAGTGTATTATATACTTAAGATGTCACGTATCCTCTCCAATCAGATGCGTCATACATGTTCCTGAAGTACCACTTTTTCCTATCCACCAGTTTGGATACTTATTGTGATCTAGCCAATTCTGAACTAGGAGGAGTTATTATATCTGAACGTATATCAGTTGAAAACTCATTCGGGTTAGGATAATACTGGAGTTTTTTCCCTACACCAAACCGTCATTTCAACACCTCGATATGTATTTCGATCACCAAGTGATCAACTTCAAGAGAAAGATCAAACTCATCATACTTACAAAGCCATCCACATTTATACCATAGATACCTATTGTAATGAATCTGAAGCCGGCCCTGACAGAGCGAGAAAACACATGACTCATCGAGAATTTATTCGCGAAGCCTACGCGAGTAATCTGGAAAACGTGTCGAAATGACGAGAAGAGATCGGCAATGTTCGTTGCCGCAACATAAAACGGCCTCCAGCCCCTGTTCGAGTCAGTCTGTACTTAGAAAGCGAGTTGTTAACACATTGTGCATATAAATTAAACGTGTGTAAATAAATTAGTTAGTGAAATATTGTAGAAATAAATTAGTTTAAGACAGTTACGTCGTTAATTCGTTACACTATTTTAGGTACCTGCGCCTTGAGTGTCTTGAATTAATTTCACAATATTGCCTTATCTACCAGTCTCAAATTATTTTTTAATGTGACCTTATATAATAGTTAGGTGAATATAATAATTAAAATATTATAAGCAATATGAAATTATATTCTCGATATTGTCCTATGTACTAGTCTTAAATTAATTTTACATGTCCTCGTGTAAAAATCGAGTAAATCTAATAAATACAATATTATTTCAATAAGCTATATAGTATACTATTAGGTATTGGTCCACCATCGTTATTTATAATATTATCATGTTTACTTATTTCCACACTCTCATAGGCATCTAGATGTATGTTGCTGTTAACTTGCCTAACTGATCTTAATGAAATGAATGAAGTCAATACAATGATTTTGTTGCAGAATGTGATGAGCGACTGCTGATTTTTCAGTTCTTCAATATGTTAGGTGTGCTGAGTGTTCCTTCTATATTATTTCAATAGAACTTTTTGTCTGTCCATAATATTTTGCATGGCAGACCTTACATTTAATTTCTTAAATTCCAGACTTTTCCGAATTCTCGACTTTGTCTTTCGGACATTCTAAAAGCCTCTGTAATATATGAGTTATTTCAAAAATCACCTTAATGCCTAGTTCTTCAAAAAAGAAAGGAAAAGGTATGAAGATGTTTTTCAAAACAAGTCATTCACTACAGAGCCTTTTAAAGAGTCCAAAAGACAAAGTCGAGAATGCGAAAAAGTCTGAAATTCAGGAAATCAAATGTAGGGACCGCGATGCAAAATATATGGACATGCAAAAAGATCTATTGAAATAAGATATAAGACACACTTACCACACTTAAATAATGGAAGACCTAAAAAATCAGGAGTCGCCCATCATATTTTGCAATAAAACTATTCCATAGACTTCAGTTCATTTAGATTAGTCAGACAACAATAACAGGCATCTAGATGCCTATGAGGGTGTGAACATAAGTAAGCCTAATGATATTATAAATAACGATGATTCACTAATATATAATAATATACTAAATAGCTTGTTAAAATAATATTTCATTTATTAGATTCACCGGACAACGGATTATCGTGAAATTAATTTTATATAGCTTATAATATTTTAATTAGTAAATTCACCAAACTATCACAAAAGAACACATTTTTGAATTAATTTAAGACAAGTAGATGAGGCAATACTGCGAAATCAATTCAAGACACTCAAGACGCAGGTGTTCGGAAAAAACTCCAGTAATAGTCATTACTACACCAAAGGTTCCAAACAGTGCCTCACAAGTTCATTTGGGTTTGCCAATTATACAGTAGATGTGATCCTTCCACTTGATCATCTCTTGAAATTTTTCAGAGTTCTATGAGATTTGGTTTCATCGCGTTCAGATAAATACGTCATACAACTTTCTTTAATAATTTGTATGAAATAACTATCATGTAGCGGACTATAAACCCTGAGTCGTAGTGGGGGGTTACTTACCCTCAACCTATCATAACCTATTATAAAGCGAATATAACTAATTGGTCGTTACTTCATCATTCATGACATCTTCATTTGCATCTTTCACTTCTCCAATACGCAAATAACTCGACCACCCTTGTCCGACAGCCACTAACCCCTCCCCATTCATATTGATCGCACTTTGCAGAAAGCACTACTATCCATTACGATGATCGCATGCTGTACGTATCACATGCCATGACGAATGTTTCCTGCCATCAATTACTTTCAGATTAAGCACAAGTCTACGCTGCAATCTGAAACCCAAATCGAATGAAGGTTTCCTTTGTTATCGGAACATTGAGCGATTGATAGATTAATCAGCTGCGATTTACTGGTGCGGAAGAGAGATCTAAAAGGTCGGCGGTTTTTCTTTGGTGAATTCGGAGAAAGGAAAGCTTTTATTGCGTAAGGACAGTATGACGCAATTTGCGACCCTTCGTCAGAAAAACTTTGGTGAGTAAACAATTCATGAAGTGAGGGGTACAGTGTTTTCAGATATATAATGAACCTTACCAACGAAAGCAGCAAGACAGTACTCAATAAATAGTGAATTATTGCTGAATCAATTGCAGAATAGGCTTAGAATCCTAATGAGGAACCTTTTTTAGCAGTTCACTACTAACTAGGATGTTGGTCGTTGAGGAACAAGCGCTTTGAAAGCCACTTGGCTAGCCGAAAATATGTTCATTGATCATCTATGAGGTTTTTTTCCTCAATATTTTCAGACTTCAATCAGTGATGTAGATTTCCGTCTGAAATACAGTCATATAGCTTCAGGCAGATTGATATTTCTTGATCTACAACTATATACAAATGCACTAAAACCTAACGGTAATATTATCTGCGAACCACTAACAGCTTTCTGGTCTCAGTATTTTCTCCTCTCGAAGCATCATCTCTACTTGAGATTAGGTATATATAAGGCAGTTCGTAGCTGAAAGTTGGTGGCCCTAAATTGGAACACTTTCATGAAAGGCTGTTACTTCTAGTATCAGCATCGGTCAATGATATAGTATTCTTCGCATAAACCTGTCTTCGAGAATCGATGGTATGCACAATTCTGCATGTTGTCCTCTAGCCTCTTTCTTCTCCAATCATGCCATCAGGCAAATTAGAATCAATTCAAATATAAAGCATCTATCACGACAGTGTAGTGAAGCTTCACTGTAGGTGTCTCAGTAATTAATTTCATTTCCACAGAGAACTATAAAACTTGCCTAGTTGTCAAACTCATTGAATATGAGTTTCAATAATCGATATGATTCCAATTGAAACGATGTGTTTTTTAGGACAGATTAGTTGTTTTCGGAGAAGAGAAGTTTTGGCTTTCTACTTCTCCATCTTGATACGAGAAATGTGAGAAACTCCAATGAAACTGCATAGAATTTACTTTCGGTTACAGATTAGAAGAAGTTCTTTCGAAATTGAATTAAATGAAAAAAAAGTACTTTCAAAACCATTGCACGAGTAGTGAATCATTCAAAAATCATTAATTTCTATTCAGTTTGTTCTTCAAACCTTCGTTGGGGAATTAAATACAATATACATATACAGGAAAGCTACACAATATAATGTATGAAAATTTTATGATATATATACAAATAAAAAAAATTAAAGTGATAGTTTCAAGAGAGTTCTCTCTTTTCTGAATTTTTCTGTCTTTATTGGAAGTTTCTCACATATAACCATAAAAATGGAAAAGTAAAAAATATTCTGAACCATACTTTAGCTATATCCAACAAATAACTCTGAATCAGAAGTTCCCAATTTTTTTATCATAGACCACTTTCAAAAATTTGCGGGTTCCGGTGGACCTCCTCTAGCTACATTTCTATCATGTTTCCAAAACTCGAGAAAAAATGTGAAAATTCCATCAAACTATAGAAATTTGCATGGCGGCTGCCTTCCAACCACGAATTATCATTTTTCGAATAGAAAGTGAGAATTGATTGGTAAGTTGATTATTTGATTTGATTGTGAGTGGATGTCAAAAATTGTGAAGTTAGGCAATCAAAAAATAGTATCCGTTCAACTGTAAGTTTTTGACATCTACTCATAGCACAAGAAACAAATAAATTCTCACTTTCATTATTTAGAAAAAAACTCCTCATTCAGTATGACAAAAATAAGAATGGTATAGTTTTTTATATTCATTCAAATACGTAATTAATACACTATTACTCAGTCATAATGCAATCGAAATTGAATATGAGACTAAAATGATGAATACGAAGTTGTACTAAATTTCAACAGATGTTGATGGAATGACAGCAAATTATAAATATTTGGCTTCAGTTTTGTTAGGAATGAACTCGAATTTACGAGTGTGAAGGCAGCCACGGATTTCTAGCCATGAGTTTGTAGCGTGAGCCTAGAGCACACGGGGTCAGCGGCACCCAAAATGTGTTGTAAATTGGAGAACAGCTACAACTTTTTTTCAATAATTAATGAAAATTCACTGCAGAATGTTCTTCGAGAAATGAATATTGATTCATTATATTGATGAGAGGATCTGACCTGTATCTCATGATATTTTGCTAGAAAGAAAACTTATCTTCACACAATAATACATGCTTGGAAAATAAATTTCAATTAATCCACCAGGATATTCGTTGATGGGGATTTTTTTACATGATTACATTGCTATGAAAGGTGCTGAATGAGACTTATATCTCAAAATATTT
>WOGN01009951.1:0-10608 GCA_015342105.1 Leptinotarsa texana | reverse complement strand
TAGATTATAAACAGTACCGTATTAGAGCTGACTATGAAATTATCAGATCCAATCAACTTAGACATGACTTCAAAATTCTCTCTTTAGGAACTAGGAGATCCCTCACCATGATGTATTTTTTGTATAATGTAATAAACAACAGGATAAATGCACCAGGAATCCCATCATTTCTGAGATTCAATGTCCCTTTCCGTAAAACTCACAGAGCTTATCCATTCAATATTCCGTTGGTAGTTACAACGAATAGATCCCCTCTCGTGACCCTACTACTAGTGGACAACAAATGTAGTGTGCTTGTAGATTGGACTCCTCCTCAGGGATTATTTCGTAGAGCAATATTAGATTATTTATTAACTACATCTGTTTGATACGGTATACAAATTTATTATATTTAGTATTTTTATCTGTGCACGAATATGATTTTCTATTGATAAGCTAATTTACATATTTTATTAATATCGATTTTATTGCACATATTCAATAACAGAGTATATATAGTTCATTGCCATTCAAGTTTTTGTGTAGGTACACAACTGACTCTCATGATTTATACTTATTGAGATATGAAGATTATTTTATATTCATTATTCATGTAATTAGACCTTTGGTCTGTTTGGATACAAATAAATAAATAATAAATAAATACTTTCTTATCGGAAACAAACGGGAGTAAATCAGCGTCCACATCTTGAAATCTATAGACGGCTTTCTAAGCAAAATATAATATTTCCTATGAACCACGAAGCGTGTGGAGAACTGCTGGGAACGGCAGAGAAATGAGACCATCTTACTGAGGCGAGGACTATAGATCAATTAAGGATAAGTTTGACAAATCAAGATATTCTTAAGATCTTTCTCAACTGAAACTGAACACTTTCTCTTGGTGAGAAATCCGCATCTGGTGATAGCAGCTGTCAAACTAATTTGACAAGTGATGACAATAGGTGGGATGGTCGCAAGGGATGACAAATGATATAAATATAGTTTAATAAACTGAGAAACACGTTTTTTATCGACCTTTTTTGGGTATTTGTTACCTTCCACAATCTGAAAAATATAAAAATTATAATGGAGAACTTTATACAAGTGTAGAAGGGCAAACATTTAGTTTACCCCGATAAGTTACTGCGGAAAAATCAAAGTATTTTTCACACAGAAAAATCTTCTATTTATTAGTAACTTGTCGTATTTAACATTTTGCCTATCAAAAAAATTTTTGAAAAATAATACTTTTACGTTTCGGAGGCCAAAATCTGCCTCCGTCTGCAGAAATGGATAAAAAATTCGAATATAGTCGCAGTTATTCCTTTTTTTGATAGCTCATTCCTTTACTTCTTCGACAGATGTCAAAGAATTTTTGACATCTGACAACCTGACCTGACAACCTGAAAAAGAATTCCCAGCTTTAGTACGCAAATGTAATCAATCGAAGTGTCCTTGTGGGAAGTTTTTACGACGTGTGATTTCGGAAATCATTGGGGAGTTACAGTTCGTGGGTCTTGATCGAAGTTATTTACCAAGCCTCAATTCATTGTCTTGAACAACTTCTTTCATTTTATCGAACATGATGATTATTTTGAGGAAAGTGCTGAGATTTATGAATAATTTTTTTTCAAGGACAAAATACAAGCACTTTAGAAAAATCCTTAAGGCTCTCTCAGAGCGGTGCCTGTGCAAAAGTAGCGATTGACATTGAATATAAATCGCTGGACATTAAATCCATTTGAAGAAACATTCTCAGGAAGTTTATTCCACATAAAAGCAGTTATTCAGATGAAAGAGTTATCAAACGATGAAGTTCGTGGTTTACTGAGTTGAACCTCAAAACGATGAGCAGCCACACTCCGTCGCGTATTTTTGATATGTAGCGCTCTTCGTTGAATCAAATGTGCCAAGTTACTTGAACAACTTCCGTGAAAGTATTTATGAAAGAGAAACAAATTTTCAACCTATCAAGATTGCAAGTGATGTTCGCGTCTCCAATCAAGTGAATGCTGCCTCTTTTCTGTATGGGACCCAGCAACTTCAGGGTATGTTTGGGGGCAAAGCTCCATACATGAGAACAATACTCCAAAGAAGGTCTGATCTGAGCTTTATAAAGCATCAGAAGTTGCTGAGGTGTGTACAGTTTTCTGGTTCGGAACAGTGTTCCCAGCTTTTGAGAAGCAGCCTTTGAAATTTCTGCGACATGATTGTGCCAAAACATATTGGTGTCCATTTTGACCCCCAACAAACTTATCGGAGTAGTAAACGGAATTATCTGACCTGCCATTATTATATCCAGATATTTATCTTCTTGAAGAAAACCGATGCCTGGGTTTTTGTGGCATTGAATTGAACCTGGTTACTTTCACCCCAATTCGAAATTACTTCTAGATCCTCATTAAGATATACAACGTCCTGCTGCCGGTGAAGATGGAATGACGAGACAAGTGTGCTGTCGCCAGCAAAGAAATATATTGGATTCTTGGAGTTTTCCACTGAGTCGTTGATATACAATAAAAAGAGGATTTGGGACAATATTGATCCCTGGGGTATACCAGCGTTGATGGTGAAAGTATTCGAGAGATACCCATCGATGGCCACTTTCAGGGAACGTTCTCTCAGGAAGCTGGGGAGCCATAAACAGAAATGATCCGACAAGCCATAACATCGAAGTTTGGCCAGCAAACCCTCTTACTTTACACGGTCAAAGGCCTTAGAAATATTAAGCGCGACAGCTCTTGATTCTCCATATTTTTTGATAGAATTACTCCTGTTGATCTGTGTTTTCGATGAATATGATGGTGTACGGCTTTCTCCCTGATTTTTGATATCATTGATAGCAAAGCGACTAGTCTATAGTGATTTGTAAGATTTTTCTTGCCCTTTCTGTGAATAGGCTGAACGCGAGCAATCTTCCAACAGGAAGGAAAAACCCATTTCTTGTAAGAAAGGCTGAAAAGTGCAAAATACTGGTGTGAGTTCATTCAAATGTATGGGCAAAATCGCTTAATGGAGTGATTTTGCTCATACATTAAAATGAATAAAGACTCTGTGCAGTGATACACAAGATATAGAACTGTATTTTCAGTGGTTGGTCAAAAATATGGTTCATATCATATTGAACTTGATCCTCATCTATCCATTTTTAGGTTATATGAATTCATCGAGTTATATTTCGAAATATTGATTGCTTCAGAATATTGCTAGACAAATTATTGATGAATATTATGGGGTTTCACGAAAGTGTGACTAAAACTACAGAAATTGTTTCGAAATGATTTTTCTTCTAGCGTAATCCAATGTTCATGTGGAAGTGGTTGTTGAGAGAAGACTTAATTTTTGAATTTGCTTCTTAAAAAACGTCTTTGTTTGATCTACACATCTTTAAATAGAGTTCATTCTGAACTTCTTTCCTCTTTCGGACGTTTTATACATTTTGTTTATGAAGTAGAAGAAGTAGAATGTCAAAAATATTTGTTCATGAAATGTATATCCATTTACGTTCACATGGGTTGGAAAACAAGCTTTCATTCACAATCTCTGAAAAGGAGAAAAAATATTCAAGAAACACTTTATTATGAGATTTACGCTACATGGTTTACAAAAACGCAACACGTGTTTCGGTATACAATAGCTTCTTCAGGCATGTCTATAGGCCTGAAGAGTATAGTGAGTATATAATTTTGTGTAGGAATCCTATGAATGATTTAGTTCCATAAGGAATGCTTGGAATACAAATTGATTGGAGACAAGTGTTTTCTTTCAGGGTTCACATAGAAGTATTTGTATGGAGAGAATTTTTCTTTCGTGTAATTGAATGTTTATATGAAAGTAGTTGTTTCTAGTTCGTGCCTGAAAGTTACTTATTTGCATAATCTACACATCTGTGTATTGGGTTACTTCTTATTTAAATAATTGCTTCCTTCCTTTCTTTGGAAGATTCCCACATTTTCTGAAGAATATGTAGTAGTAAAAAGCCAAAAACTGTCTTTCACAAAAATCAACTACTCCTAAAATTATAATCCTTTCAATTTAAACAATATTCCTTTGGCTGGGAGTAGTTAATCAAATAAGCGAATGAATGTTATTACGATGTCACTGATGACGTGAATAGGTCAAATTCAGTCTGTCTCATTAAGTCGTGATTATTGAATGAATTTTGTGTTTTTTTTATAATGTTATCCAAATTGGTACTGAAGAGCCTCCAGGCAAGTATCTTAAGGCAAAAAATCGATGTTTACCAGTGAGGATGACAGTGTTCTAAGTAAGTAGATTTTTTTACTTTTCATCTAGTGTATTGTGTAGGAATCCTGTGAATAGTATCTGAATCAGTTTTTATCGACCTTTTTTTTTGGGTAATTGTTACCTTCCACAATCTAAAAAATATAAAAATTATAATTGTTTATTATTTATTTTATTGTATTTCAAAATCTGTAATTTTGCTGTAATTTTTTTCCTTTGAATTTCCTCAACTTGTATTTCATCAGTTCGGACTTCCATCGTCTAATATAATATAAATTGACTGGAAATCCCTGAAAACAAAATTAAAAAGATTAACCGAAAATAACAACAATTTTATTAAACAACGAACTGAAATTACAAATAAATAACATATAAGCAAAAATCAAAAAAATAAAAAATTAAACATTAATAAAAGCTGGAAATTAAAAAATATTAACAAAAAATCAAAAATTAAAATTGAAAGATTCCAAACCAAGGTTTGAAGGTGATTGACAGTGTTTCGTGGTGTATTCCATCATTACGGACTTCCATTGATTGATATAATATAAATTGATTTGAAAACCATGAAAAAAAAATAAATAAAAAAATATTACCCGAAAATAACAATTATTTCATTGATCAAAAAACTAAAATAACAAAGAATTAACATACAAGCAGCAACCAAACAAATAAAAATTGAAATATAAAAAAACTGAAAGAAATAAAGATTTAAAATTTATTGAAAAAATTGAAAAATAAAAATGAAAAGATTTCAAACCAACTTATGTCACGACGTTTCGATTGTTAGTATCCACAATCGTCTTCGGGTACTAACAAACGAAACGTCGTGCATAATTTTGTTTGAAATATTTTTATTTTTTGTTAATAATAATTTTTAATTTTTTTTTCAGTTTTTTTTATATTTCAATTTTCATTTGTTGGGTTGTTGCTTGTATGTTAATTCTTTATATTTTCAGTTTTTTGTTCGATAAAATTGTTATTTTCGATTATTTTCGATTATTCTTACTAATTTTTCAATTGTGTTTTCAAGGATTTCATATCAATTTATATTATATTAGACAATGGAAGTCTGAATTGATGAAATATTCCAAACGTTTCAATTGTTAGTATTTACAATCATTATCACCCGAAGACGAGATTGTGGATACTAACAATCAAAACATCGTTTTTTGTTAATCATATTTTTCAATTTTCAGATTTTATTAATATTTCATGTTTTTGGTTGTTGCTTGTATGTTATTTCTTTGTAATTTCAGCTTGTTGTATAATGAAATTGTTATTTTCGGTTAATCTTTTCAATTTTTTTTCGGTGATTTGAAATTAATTTATATTATATTAGACAATGAAAAACCGAACTGATGAAATACACTATGAAAGATTGTCAACCACCTTCAAACAATCCATAACTTGCCTATTTTTTCTAATGTGTTATAGTAGTGGAAGACAATATTTGTTAACTGTTTGAATAAACAAAAATTTGATGGGTCGACTCATTGGATTTAGAGTGACGTCATTTTATTTTTCGTTTTCTTTCCAGCGATCCTTTTCATCTGTTTTCCGTATCATAGGATTACTATAGACATGATTAATAATTAAGTCCACCATAATGATTTGAAAATGGCAGTATTCAGAGAATCGTGCATTTTTAGAAAAACGTGTGCTAAATTTCAGCAATCTTGTACAGTGGAAGAATGTCAAAATCAACTTGCAAGATTTGATTACAGACAACGGGTCTGGTGAAATTGAATAAAAGCTTATAAAAAAGAGTTGTGGAAACCCTCTGAATCGTCTTGTCTATCAATTCACGGTTTGGCCTGTCGAATAAATCCGATGAAACAATAATAGTGTGCGAAGGCGAACGCAATTTCAGCAAATCCGGTAATTGAATTACTGAGAATTATTATCATATCAAATGCAAATAAAACTGAACTACTCGTAATTGCCGATGGACATCCCAATAAAAGCCGTAAGCGCTCGCTCGATCGTTAGAATATAAAACAACGCATTCGGATGATTATCTCCTATTGGATTTGTGAAAATTATTGTGGATGGATCATTCTGAAGTTGGAAACTGATGAATTGGAACGTTGTGGGAACTCGAGATTCGAATGGGATCAGACGAAATTGAAGGCTATTGACCTGAAAAAGAAGTTAAGTGGAACATACTGGTTCGCAAAACTGAATTTTTTTTTTTAGAATTTTCATGAAAAGGACCAAAAGTTCAATATCAAAAAGGTTAGGGCAATTTTAAATAAATAATAGACGGTGTATGCAGCGCACTCTAGATGTTGTATGAAAATTTTTACAAATAACGATTTTCCACGTAAAAAACCCCGGGTACCAAACTTTGTGAAAATAGTTGATTATATGCCAAAGTTATTTTTAAAAACACATGTAATAATTTTCATTGCGATGGTTACCGTGAAATATTATTTCATTCATAGAGTTGGAGGTCGATCACCCGTTTCTTCGGTGTCGATATTTTTCCAGTTGAAAAAGCGCTGAATCACTTTATGGCTGTCGGAACTTTGAGTGTCGTCTTGGTCATGTACAAGTTGGGCTAGACTAAACAAATGAATATATCACATCCTGCCGATAATCATATGATTGGGAAGGGTAAAAACGCTGAGATTAGGTTTTTGTGGCTAGGCATGTTGACGTGAGGGCTTGAGAGCGTTTGCTCTTCCCTGACAGTTTCGATGATCTGTCGAATTTTGTGCTGATACTTACCTCGGAGAGAGTTCTTTACTGTTGTTATCTCTTTTGAGTGAGGTTGTTCCACCCCGAGGTGAGTATACGTCTATCCGGCATCCAAATGGTGTAAAATGCTTCCATCTATGAGTTCCCCGTAGTCCCCGCATCGTTCTCTTTTGAGATGGACCACTGTAAATTTGTCTATCGCGAATTTTATACCGATAGCATACGTGTACTCTTCCAACACCCTCAAAGACTGATGGAGATCCATCTTTCCAGAGGCATAACGTTTAAGATCATTCACATAAAACAAATGAGTGACTCGTACCTCCGGTTTCCGGAGGTGCCACAGTTATATCTTCAAGTATTTTTGAACCCAACTGATAATGGCAATAGTGAGATGCAGAAGAGAACGGGACTGGGGGAATCGCTCTGAAACACACCCCTTCTGAAAGTGACCCACCCTGTTTGGACTCTGGCTTGACCAGATGTTATGGTGAAGCGAGTTCGCCAGAGTGGTATCAGTTGTTCAATACATCTGCATTGTACAAGGCACCTGAGCAAATGCAAGACGAGTTCATGCGATATTGTAACAAATGCCTAACGATAATCGATAGAGGCTATTGAGAGTTTACGCTCCTGCGTTACACATCTATCGATGAGCAGGTTCTCTTTACATTCAGCGATTCCTTTCTGCTCATATATCCGTTCGAACACTCGGTCAACTGCGGTGAGCATTCGTGTGTATAAGATGCTTGTGAACAACTTCTAACACGAATTCAAGCATGTTATAGACAAATCTTCGCTTTTGGGGATAAGAACAGTCCGCCCCTGTACAAACCAATCCGGAATCGGCTGTTTTCCGTCCAGCCATCAGTTGAAAATTCTGGCCAGATGGCGGTGGGTGCTTGCTAGTTTTTTCCACCAATAAGTGTTCAGCCCATCTAGGCCTGGAGCAGCAAAATCCTTGGAATCCACAAGGGCTCTTCGAACTTCATCCGTTTTTATCGGGTTGGACAGTTTATTGAGCTCTCTGTTGAAAGCTTCGAACTGCGCTAGGGTTGGACTTGACTTAAAGTGTGATGGATACATCGTAGTTTGATGGCTATTTGCCACACTGCGGACTTAAAAGGCCTGTTGGCCGCCTTGTAATCCATCACACATTGGATACGAGAAGCGTGTTATCTTGGCGACGTGATCTTAGCCTCCATCTCGTGTATAACACGCCGTTCAATCTTTCAAATCGCAAGGCCGGGATTTTATCCTTCCGATTCGGAAAGCGATTGGACAACGCTATATACGGCGGAGTTGATTTGCTAGATGGCCTCCTCTTCTGTTAGAACATTATGAACCTCCTCAGCCAAACAAGCCAGTTTTTGTGGTTTCAGGGGCCTAATTCTGTGGAGCTCCCTGCCTGTTCTGATTGATTCCATTGGTGACATGATGCGAGTCTCCTCTCCAGCCGTGCAAACGGGTGGTAGAACTGTCACTTCTACCACTTCGTTAGCAGGATGGGAAGGAGCTACATAGCCCTGGAACATTCCAAGTTGTACCTGTCTGAATTAGATGGCACACGGCTTCACTTTTCCAAATCCCAAACTTCATTTCTCCGAAAATATTTTTGAATATTGTGGATAGTTACCAAGGTGATGTTATATGATAAGCGGCTTGCCTCTGTCTGTGTCAGCAAATTGCATTCATACCTTATTTCTTAGTTGGATTTGTTATTTATGCTCTATGGCTATTGCTTTTTCATCACTTTGTAGGTCATTTAATAATAGGTTTCATACCTATCCGGAATAGAAACCTTTCCTTAATGGGGTAAGTTTTTTTAGTCGATAGTTTTTTTATAATTTCATTTGCTTTAAAAAAAGGGAATTGGCCTATTTTCCAATCACGTAAAAATTCATTCATAATTCTCTCGTAGGGTTTCTTCTGGAGAGTACCAACTCATCCACCTGAGAAAAGCTTTCGACTTCGGAATTTGTTATATAATAAGTTTAATCGACTCCAGTATCTGAATCACCGTCGTCAGCCGAATCCGAACTATTGGTACTAATTGGCAGAATCAGATTTCTACATTTCCTGAGAACTCCTCTACTTGACACTTATATAACAAGGAACATTTTTCATAAGAGTTGTCGTCATCTCTTCAGGACATTACCAAGAACTCCAGGCACCATCATCCATCGTGGGAAATTAAGGCCAAATTTTCGATATTTCCTGATTTATAAATTTTTTATTTAATTACCGATAAATAGATGATATTATTATTTTTTCCTCTGTAACTGATAATGAAAAATTATTGGCACTGTTATATTTGTCGGGTGCAATTCATTTAAAATAATTACTTTGAAGAATGAATCTTATTTTTTAGTGAATCATTATAAGACTCACACTTGTTACGCTGAATATAGTACTATGCACAGGCGTGTTATATAATATAAATGATGATCATATGTAACTTGGATTCTCCTAAACATTTGATTATTTGAACGCTCGAATTATTGAATGACATTTTATTTTAACGTTGTTTTCGTTTTTCAACAGAGATAGTGGAATATTTTATGTAGTCACTGGATAATTTTTTTATCACGTCATATAATATGAATTTTGTTTTCCGTGGTTGGCATCATTCCGAAATACTACTATTTTAAAGCCGGTGGTGCCTGATTCAACATGAAATTATTTTAGTTTCCTCCTACTCACGACCTAAAGAAGCTTCCTGACTAAGAGCTCCGTGCAAGTGTCCCTTTTGATAAAAAAGTTACAATGTATTCCAAACATTCGTAATAAAATCGAATCAGATATTATTCACAGGATTCCTGCACAATATAATGAATGAAAAAAGTAAAATTTCTCTTACATGAAACCATGTCATCCTCACTGGTAGACATCCGATGTTTCGTCATGAGACACTTGCATTATCACTAACAATATGGATAACATATATTATATTTTTAGAAATTTCTCAAAGATTTTTCTTAACTGGGTTAATACCTGTTGGAATTGTGAGTTCAACATTTGTGATTGGGTGTAAGAGACAGGTACACCCCACTTGATGATTGACAATTTTACTTCATGTTCAAAAATTTTCGTCAAAAATGATTTTGATATTACAATGATTTAAGGACCAATCGTTGTGCTTAAAAGAATTTTATAAAAAAAGAAGTTGTTTTTGTTTGATTCGCATTTTGAATAAAAGCGTTCCAAGGTTACCTAGAAAAAATGAAAGGAATGAAAGTGTGAAAAAAAACACCCAATCAAGAATCTAAAAAAAATAATAATCATCTAGACATCATTACCATTAAAATATATTTCTCATCCGACATGAATAAACCAAACAATTCTAAAACGATTGTTCACAAAATTTGGCCACAAGGAATCATTTGAAATGAAATATTCACGGCTCCATTATCATATTTCAAACTCCATTCTCGATATGAGTCCGCGCTTTTCTCACCCGGAGCCAAAAATTTATCTCCGTGGCCGTAAAATTGAATTATCGAATCGTTTGATGAAAATTTGAATTCCAGTCGTTCGTCTACAGATGATGTGGACGTAACGTTGTTAAATTTTTATTGGCAACCATTTCTGGGGCTCATAATGGGAGCCGTTCGAACAATAACGTTTTATCTAGGATCGAGTTTGAACACAGTAATTTTGGAACTAATAAAAAGAAATTTT
>WOGN01009950.1:0-10608 GCA_015342105.1 Leptinotarsa texana | reverse complement strand
GAAAAATTCTTTCGAAACAAATACTTTTATATGAACACTGAATTATACAGAAGATACTTTTCTCTATTCAGTTTGTATTTCAAACATTCGTTGTGGAATAAAAGTCAGATATCTTTCACATGAGTTCTACTTTACATGAATGGTAACAAATTGTACTCACATAGAAAATTGCCATCCTCAGTGGTAAACACCGGTGTTTCGCCTTAAGACACTTGCCCTAAGGCTCATCAGTACCAAATTGGATAACATTATAGAAAATACAGACACTTCATTCATGAATTACGATTTTTTAATGTATCAAGATGGAGTAGTAGAAAGCCAAAAACTTTCTTTCCCAAAAATTATTCACTCCTAAAAAATAATACCCCTTCAATTCAAATAAAAATAGTTATTTGGAAAAACATTGTTTTGGCATTCTTATAATCTCCCCTAATTTTTTTTTCAATTTGAAAATAGTTGTGTTTCAATTTTAGTACATTATTCCTAAAAGTAATATTAATTTTTTTTCACTTTCCATTCGGTATTTTGTGATCGTTTGAAAAGGAACAAATTAGTAGTTTCCTATCTTCATATCTATATCGAAAATATAATTGTTCATTAGAGTATTCGATGAAAAGCTACCTATCTTTCCACAAAAACCTGCCTATTATATTTACAATTCAAAGCAATATGTGCCAAAACATCATTCAGGTTTCTTTCTGGCATCAACAATGCACCGATTATAAATTCGAAAATTATTATAATTATAACATTTTGCATGTTTTAATGTGACGTGCGTACTTTATGTCATGTTATAAATAAATAAATGCAGCTTATCACCACCGTGGGATGATAGATGGCAGCTAGGTGAATATTAATGACTCACGTGTTGTTTGTGTCTGCTAATGAGATACGGATTGAATACATTTGCGAGTAAAATAAGGGAAGAGTTTCATGACTTTTACATTTATTTTTGTATGTTCAGTATCACGGCCACTGATTTCATTGATATTTTACTTCTCAGACGTATTTATTAGAAAGTGGGGTATAGACTTTAGTCAGTAAGAAAAATTAACGTTCTTTTCAATAAATTTCTTACCAGTAGTGACGATAAAAATTCGAAACTGTTATTGGTGTTTATTTAAAAGTGCTTGAATATGTTTCTGGTTTCTTATTGAAGTTTCGAACTTCTAATAAAGTATCAACATATTTCGAATCTAGGAGGAGCGCATGGTTGGAGTACTTGAAGTACTAGGACCGAAATAGCCCAATGAGTTAGTTAAACATGTGAAATTAATATACAAAATAACGAATTAACCCTGGTTGGCGAAAAAACTATTCATGGTGATTCTGAATTGGAAATGAGTTAATTATTAATATTGGTTGTAAAGAAAGAAAAAGATTGCAAACTAAGTTCTTCTGCGACTATTCAGTTGTTAGTATCTACAATTGTATTCTCGATACTCAGAGATTATTCCGTGCTAGGAATCGTATGTAAGTGAGACCCCGTTATTACTCAGCTTGCTCAAATAACGGCTCCATTCGTAAGAAAGTGGCAGCTGATTGAAGAAAATGAATTTTTTTCACCAATATATATGGTGAAAACACACAAATTTGGGTTCGCTACACAGTAGCCTTTCACCAATTTGACTCAAGCTTTGTATATGTGACATGTTGTTATGATGGTCTGGCTGAATACGTCGTCAGTAATATGTACACTGTGTCCAAGATAAGAATGAACAGCAGCATTTATCTGCGACGTTTCGTCTTTTAGACAACATCATCAACTTTGTAGTTTTATATGGGCCGAAACTAAAGTATACCCTGTATATGACTTCATTTTACACTGTGAATACAGCAACGTATCACACAATATAATTTCATAACCATTTCTCGCGCAAAATGAAAAGTGATTGCTTAACCTGTTTTTTTTTTCAATTTTAGATAGTACGCGTTTTAAATTCGTCTGTGAGACGAGCGTTCTTGTGCTTAGAAAATAATGGTAGGTTATTTGAACACTTGTTATAAGTTTTTCTTTATTTCCTATAATACATATTAGCTCCTTGTTATTACATTACAATTACATTTTATAAACTAAACCTTCGATATTGGGACTCATCTTTGTATTCAACAACGCAAAAATTCCGGCAAGTGCTAAGTTAAAATGTATTACAAATAAGACTTATAAATTTACTTCATGTATGAAGATATGACATTTTTTCCAGCGCGTACTATCTAAAATTGAAGAAAAGCAGGATGAGTAATCATTATTCATTTTGAGCGAGAAATGGAAATCATAGTGTATGATACGTTGCTGTATTCACAATGAAAAATTGAGTGGTATACAGGGTATACTTTAGTTTCGGCCAATATAAAAATACAAAGTTGATGATGTTTTCTAAAAGTCGAAACATCGCAGAAAAATTTTGCCTACTTTACCGTGTGGTACTTACACGGCCATGGGAAAGTGCTATTTGTTTCACATTTTCTTAGAAAATGAAACTAGGAGAAAATAAAAACAAAATTCTCAAATTTTGATTTTTCTCGGATATCTCCGAAACTACTCGGAATATCAAAACTTTCTAAATGGCATATTACTAGGCACATAAATGCGCTACTTTTCTTTAATTCAATCGACTCCGTATCACACCGTACATATCTATACGGTGGTATCACGGTTTCCGATATCCCCATGCTTTTCTCTCTAATCTTGGACACAGTATATACTCGTATTATGAATTAAAGTCACCCACCGTGTCTGTCTGTTAGAACGCGATGAAATCAAAAACTTACAATTCGATATTTATACGGTTTTCCCAATGGACAGAGTGATTCAAAAAAAGATTTTTGCGTATAATTTATTAATTTTTGTGTGAGTTAATTTGAATATGATGATGTTATCAGGAGAAGTCGCTGCTTTTAGAAATGGGACATACGGCTCATATTGTTCTCCTTTCATAGGTGTACAAAAAGGATAACCTTATAGTCTCACATATGATATGGAAAGATATTCAGACAGATATGATATCAATATCATGAAATAAATATGTTAGTAACCTCCTTATGCATTTCATACACATTTTATCTTCCCTCTACACCATGCCAACCAATACGGCAAGGTTATACCTATTTTGATCTTGTGATATCTCCAGGTGGATACGTTTCTATTTAAAAATTTAAATTGAAATTTGTAAACATCATTTCACAACAATGGCTTGGGATGTTTCTGGATATTCCCGAAAAATCCAATCTATTCCCGAACATTCCATAAAGTTTTGATATGTAATGGCATGTTGTGATATGTCATCGAACGTTTTGTATTGTGGTAAATTTTTTGAAAAACCAGTCATATCTTCATACAGGACTACTACGCCAAATAATCACCTTGATCGTTCCGCAATGATCTGAGATGTTCCAGGATGTTACCGAACGTTTCAGTTAACGTCATTCTAAAATGTTCGGATAAGTTCTGGAATGTTGTGAAATATTTTTGAATACTCTAGGTTGTTCTGGAATTTCTTCAATTTTCTAGGCAAAAAAAGGGAACCTTTTCATGGAATGGGGGTAAAAAACCACCACAGCATATCACTCCCTTGAATGTTCCACCATGATATGGGATGTTCCGATAAAATGCTGAACTAATAATTAGATAAGAATTGATATTGTATCCGTATGAATGGCTTTCCAATTACCACATCATATGTGACCATTATTTAAAACATTATAATGGTACACTATTCTTCGAAGACCTATGAAAAAAGATTTTCACATTTTTTGTATCAAGATGGAGAAATAGAAAGGCAAAACCTGTCGATGATGATCATTCAATGAGCATCAGAAATCTATCGGAACAGGTCCATACATCCAAGTCCACTATTCATAGAATAATTAGAGAACCACTGTTCCACTATATCACATTCAGAAGGTACATGTTATGACACCTGAAGATTTTTTAGCTCGACTGGAATATGTCAATTAGTTCATGGATAAGCAAAGAGACCATACAACTTTCATTCATCGAGTTTTATTCACTAATGAAGCAGGTTTCAGTAGTGATGGAGTTATCAACTTTCATAATCTCTACATATGGGCCGAAGAATATCCCCATGGGATATTGCAAACCAAACACCAACGGAAATTCAAGGTGAATGTTTGAGCTGGTCTCATAGGAGACCATCCTATAGGACCATTCGTTCTACCTGAAGAGATATGTAGTTTATGTATGATTGTGCTCCTTCTCATTTCAGTTTGATTGTGCGGGACCATCTGTACCATATTTTCCACAACAGATGGATTTGTAGAAATGGGCCATATGCATGGCCACCGCAGTCCCCGGATTTGAATCCGTTAGATTTCCTTTTTTGGGGGCCTCTTGAAAGCCTTGTTTACGCTACACCTTTTCACACGTAGTGAAACCATACGCAACGACCCTGAAATGCTACTTCAACTACAGAGAGGGATGTATTGAGAGAAAAGGAGGTCATATCGAGAAGTTTTTGTATCATCTTGTGATTGATATTTACAACATGAGTTGTGTTAAGTTAACGTGTTTGCATTATAAAAATCCGTTATGAACATTTCACTTATCATCTCTAATTTTCATTCGAAATTAATTTTTTCGAATAATGATAGACATCTCAGGTTGGATGTCGTCGAACAAAAATGCATTTTTATCAAAAATCGTTGTTCGAATCGATTTTTCACACGAGTACTTTTATTCAGAAAATTGTCTAAGTAACCTGATTTTTGTTGAAACATATTGTCATTGAAAGTTTTGGGGTATAGACCATCGGGAGTAGTCCGTTCCTGACTTTATAGCACAACAATTGACTCCTGCAGGAAAGCTCATCAAAGCAATTCATTTATTCAGTCAATCGCCAAAATTTGGTTGATTTTGAATATTCACTTGAGAAAGTCATCACAGAAATTTTAATTTTGTAACTTTGAGGGACCGTAATATGATAAAGATGAATGGAAGTCCAGGTACACTCTGTATATGGATAACTTGCCTTCCATTCATTTTTATAGGTTACTTAACTATTTACTTTTTTGATGTAGTGGATTTTATAAAAAAATGTTGATTATTGACGAGATACCTAAAATTTCACGATAGGTAAAAAATTCAAATCATCAATTTGCAAAATTACAAGAACTATTTCGATCTGAAATGTAGGTGACTGAAAATTTCGATTCTAGAAAGTATTTGATATTTTCAAATTGTTATCCTTTAGATAGTTCGCTACTTCGTAAATATTTTTTTCAAAATAAACCTCTCAGTATATTTCAGATGGAATTGTTCTAATAAAACTTTGTTCGTGTTTTGCATCTTCAGAAGGAACTTTATTCCAAAACAAGAAGTAGACTCTTATTAATTCCTAAATATTCCTTGCACGCTAGTCTCTGACGCATAGGAAAGAAAACTATACTGGACGTTTATGTATGAATAATAGATTTCTCGTACTCATTCAATATTTATACCTCATCAGTGACTACATACCGGATGTTTTGTTTGGAAAAAACTATCGGAAAAATACGTGAGGTAAACGTGATATACCTTTCGTGAGGGTTACTTCTATATGTTTGAAATAACTTCAGAAAAAAAAAGATAATGGTATAATCAGTAGATAATTTCTAGGAATGTTTTCGCACTGAGTGACTGCAATTTCTCTAATTTGAAATAAAAAATATTTCTATTTGTTCTCATAAGGTTAACAATATTCCACCTTATCAATTTGAGCTTGTACTCAGATTTCATGCTGAAAATTCTCGAATCCAAAACTATTCCTTGAAGAACCGCATACTCAACATTTTTTTAGTCAATTATTTCGCATAATTTTCTTATGATGAATAGTTTTTGATTATTTGGTATGATATTTCGGTTAATTCAAAAGTCTAACTATTGTAGGTTAGGTTAGGTAAGGTTTGAAGTGAGTGAGTCTATTCGACTCTCCACCGCAACCCGCAAGGGTATATTGTGACTCACACTTATTCACACTTATTCACACCAAATAAACCCAGCTTCTTTGACGAAGCCGTTAAGAAGCCGATAGTGAGTGGTCTTTCAGGTCAGATGGTAAGAGTACGGCTCTGCCGAACTTTAAAAGCCTGATTCGGTCCCCAGCGGGGCAGGCACAAAGTATATGCTCTGCTGTTTCATCATTCTCCAAACAAAGGCGACACACACGGTCTTTCGACAGTCCGAGTCTCTGTATATGATGATTCAAATGACAGTAACCAGCAAAAAGGCCTGTTAGACATTGTAGTTCATCCCTATTGTAGTCAAACATCTGTTTGATATCAAGCTTCGAAGGGGAATGAACGCCTTGGATTGAGCCATTCCTGACTGCTGTAAGTAGAAAACCGTCGCTAGGTCTCCGATGTGGCATAAATTAGATTTTTTCATCAATTATCGGATAATTTTACTCCGGTTGGTATGACTAGTTTTCCTTGGCATTATTCGTACTATTTTCGTTTTCTCATACAAATGATTCTATTATTCATTAGTTTCATTGAAAAACTTGTAATTAAAGAGCTTCATTTGGAACAATTTTAAGTTTATATGTGCAACCTTTAGTGGCAAATTGTATTCTCTTCACAAATTTTTCTATGATTAATTCCAGTTTTTCGGACGTGTATTTGATTCCATTTTTTTCTGCATACTTTTTATTGATTCATTTTGATATAGGTAGCACAAAAATGGAGAAAATGCTCAAAGTGGGATATACTTCAGGAGTATGCAATTCAACTCAAATGTCAAATCGAAAATCTAACAATTCGATACCAACAAATTCACTCCAGTATTTTTTTTATTTCGATTCAAATCCAGAATTCAATGATTATATTCTGAATAGATTTGAAAAAGTATATCAAACATTCGACATAGGCCATTTATTCTAATTCGATCATAATTCTGACAAATATCTACTTGATGTTACCATCAACTCAAAACTACAACGATTCGAATCGCAAAATATTCCCTCTTAGCTAAAATGATTTTGAGCACCTCATCTTGAATTTCCCCATCGCAACTTCACATATAGCTTTCAGGTCCTATTCTAGCAATACAATGAAGCCCGAGGTGGAGATAACCATCAGTGTCGTATATAATGGAAGACATAGGAAGGGTGAACTGCATATTGTTCCACTGAGTTACAAAGTTCTCCTTGTACGTCAGTAGATTCGAAAATTAGCTATAGATCTTCATCAAGTCGAATCTTGAATGAACCATATATTATCAATAATCCAGGTCCATCATACACATCCAATCGAATAAATTTTTAAAAAAAAATTGCTCCACTTTTTAAAAAAATAGTCCAGTGTGTTCGAAACTTCAAAGTTTCATTACACCTTCGAAATGCAGCAAAACCCATCTTCACACGAAAACGAAGTATTGCTTATGTCGTACTTGATCGTGTTGACATACTCGAAACTGATGGAATCATTTCACATGTAACAATCGCTGATTGAGCTTCACGTTCAGTTATTATCCCGAAAGCAGATGGTGGACTTTTATCTTTTCGAAGTATCAAAGTGTGCTGTCATAGAACGTCGTATTCAGGCTTTCCACCCAATTCGACGTATTGATGACATTACCGACATTTTACGCAATTATCGTTATATTTGTAAGTTGGACAAATCCAACTAGAGCTAATCGTATTCTGTCTCAAATTCTCAAGGGACTTCAATAAACAATTATATCATCTGTCATGATGTAAAAATTGAAGAATCTTTTGGAAATCTAAACAACTTTCCAATTTCAATTCAAATCTCAACCTTCTTCAATTGTTTGTTAAACTATAGTGGTGTGTATTATTACTAGACATAACCTTGATGCTTTATCTGAGGGGTGGTGTGAATATTATTCTAGATTATTCGCTATTGGCGAATTCGTTTGGAGTGAGTACTACCGCTAAATGCACTGACTGATTTTATACTAATATTAACAAAAAGTATGTTTCAAAAAGTAGAAAAATGTTTACTCTTGAAAATGGCACTGATGAAGAACCTAAAAGAAAAGTTATGAATCGATATAGAAATCCAAATGTGGTCATTAACAGGAAATGAAATAAAATTACAGAAACAGCTTTGATCTTGAACACTGTCATCAGGCTTACTTTCCTTCTTTATCAGCATTCAGCTCCACCTGATATCCCAAAAAACTATCCTCCATATTTCTCGCGTAATCCTCTTGATATGAAACAAATCACTCCAAAGGTGCCTGTTTGTTTTGTAAAGTGAGTAGTAAGTTTGTTTTAACGTCTTCACTTAAGAGATAAACGAGCCTGAACAGTGTTTGCCCTTACACTGCTACCTCTTCGACAAATATTGACCTAAGGCATTTGCCGTTTAAAGAGTCGCGTGATAATGGCTCAATTTGAAGAACCGGCAGATGAGTACTCGACGGCTCATAACAATATCGAACTTTACATAATTATAGATAGGAATGCATGCTGGTGGATGATGCCACCAGTAGCATGAAACATCCATAATTATGTAGGGACCCTCGATAAAAATTAAGTGTAACAATAGTTATTTATTATACGAGGGAAAAGAGTATTAGATTTCAGCTCGCAATCTTGAGTTGTCTCCCGACGCGAAACGGAGGGAGACAAAAAACCTAAAGCTAAAATCTAATATTTTTCCGGTGTATAACACACATTTTTTTCTGTGACGGGAAAAACGACTATTTGATATTGAAAAAAAACATATTTGACAATATGTTAAAATCAGAAAATTATCCATGTAAAATGTTAATTTTTAAACAGGTAGGCTGTTGTACTCATAGCGTAGGAAACCAATCGAAAGAAAATCAAATATCTGTCAATTTAATTCTGTAATGTATGTAAATATTCATTGTGACTTATTAAAACAACGATAAAAATAAAATAAAAACAATAATAAAAATTTATTGGCGCTCCGGGGCGACTTCATTGATTCCAGTGGCGCATTTGCTTTTTCAGCTGTAGGAAAACACGGAAAAACCTGCAGCACCACATCATCTAAAGATCTTGATCTAACAATGTCCTCTGTCTTATAAAACAAAATTTAGGGGGTCTCCATACCGAAAAGAGAAAATTCAACTCTACCATTTCGTCTTTAGCAATTTCCATAATTACCTGATATCATTCGCACTAAACTGATTCAACTTCAGATAGTTTACATATGTTTTTACATGTTTTCATTATGTCTTTTGTTTCATGGCAATTTCATTATTATGATGTTTGTGCTTGATTGGAAGATATATTTCCGGACCACAATTTTTTTCATGATCGTTGAGAAAAGTACCCATTGCAGTTCTGATGTTTGGAATAGTGCTTGTTCAAGAAATACACGATTAGTTTATCTCGTCAGATATTATCATTTTAATGAAATGTGTTTTTTTCAGGCATGATTTACTGGAAATCATCCAACAATTCGAATTCGATGTAAACATGGTTCTACAGGACCGTTTAATAAAAAGTTACATATGTTCTATCCTTTTCTGTATCGTGGTCCCCTTCATTCAGTTGAAAGTACTCATTCTATATATACAGCTGAGAATAAGTACTTGCAATGCTTTTGTCATGAGCTCCGTTCCATGGTGAGAAATGGGTGCTTGATGGTTTTGAAAAATGAGAAGAGAAATAATTATTCGTGATCTGGGAGTTAAATTTGATAGCGAAATTAATTTTATTCTTCAAATATCAGAAATTATGGCAAAAAGTCTCAAAATGCTGGGTTTTGTGTCGAGAATTTCTATTGATTTTTCAATTTAAAAAAAAAGATTTTATATTGTGCCTTCGTAAGATCCATTCTTGAATATTGTTCAGTTATATAGGACCTATACTATAATGTAAATATCGATTTTATTGAGAATGTTCAAAAGAAATTCTTAAAGAATTGTGCTTCCACTTTGGTAGTCAACGAAATGAATATGAGTACAGTCAACTCTTAACCAAGTTGAGTATAAAATCATTGGAAGATCGGATAATTTCTATGAACTTGAGTTTCCTCTTGAAATTAATAAATAGTGAGATAAACTGCCCAGAACTACTTCAACTAATAACTATTCATATTGAACAAAAAGATACGAGAAATCCTGACAATTTTCATACAAATTTTTTCCATATCAATTATGCTTTGAACAGTCCAATGGCTGGTAATTTGAAGTCAGTGGGAAATCAGTATTATAATAGCTTATATCTGTTTAATGTATCACTTCAGATTTTTAAAAATCAATTGAAAAGGTTATAGCGTTTTAGAAGCTTTTCTTGCCTTACCATTTTCTTTATAAGTACCAAATTTGTTACATCTTTTTTCTTATAAGTACCAGATTTGTTTCATATTTTAGTAACATAGTCACTAGACATAAGGATTTATTATTATTTTGTATTTCAAACTTTGCTGAATGTTTTGTAAGATTGAAAATTGTAATGTAGACATCAGACAAAAGCATTCAAAAATAATTTGTAGTTCCTCACACTTTGTTAAATATGTTTTTGTAAATTGGCTTTGCCGTTAAATGAATAAATTCATCTCAAACTTCTAATTTGAGTTCGATGTGACACACTGTATTATTAAATTATTTTTTTGAGTACTTGATTTAAAAATGCAGCTTAATTCACCATAATGTATACAGAAAAATATTTC
>WOGN01009949.1:0-10609 GCA_015342105.1 Leptinotarsa texana | reverse complement strand
TCTCTACTTCTACTATTTTGAACTTTATATAAAGGCGGCAAGCGATGTTACTTGACTTAGCATTTTTGGGCGCTAGATTCAAATATCGCGCGCGCGAGATTCGAATTACTTTTCCAACATATTTTTTTTTTGTTTTATTCTGGAATAGAATTAAATATTCTTCGAATGTACGAGAGTATTATTTTTGCTGTGCATCCATAGTCTACTTGGTAACAGGTTTTTTGGGTTGTGTTGATTTTGTGGAATGTTTTCTGAACATATATTCAATTATCTGCGATGCCCATAGATTGCGAAATGGCGTCATATTGACGTCTCTTTCTAGTGGAAAAAATTCCTTGACTCGGCCCAGGTGCAATAATGAATTTTACATAATACATTTTTTAATCGTTGTACCAACCGCATGTTTTTATAAATAAATCAAGATCTATTTCAGGACCTAATTGATTCATTCAACTCAGAAAACAAGCTGACGCCTTTGTCGTTTGCAGTTTTGCTTACCGTTGGTCTCTTGCAGAACCGTAATTTGACAAACATATATTCGTGGACGGTGTGGCATAAAAAGAAAATGAGTAGGAAACGTGTCTATTTCTGTGTTGCTTGACTCCGTCCGGCCATACTCTTAACTGCTCAATTCCGATAAAATGTCACATGAAATATGGTTTTTTATTGGGCCGTAGATCAGGCGATGTCAATTATGTACACAGAACAGCGGCGTACATGTGGCTAGGCCTGACCTATACTAACGCTATTAGGTGTGAAACTCTGCCTTATATAGAATACTAGTTTTACACGCGGTTTCGCTCGCATTTACGCCATTAAATAAGTGTCAGTACAATAGAAATGACTCAATTTGAGAACTTTATTACAATGCTTGGCTGGGATTATCCATTTTTCAAAATCATTACCTAACCTAACTTTTTTTTTGGTATGGGGTGGAAACCCTCATGGGCACCGGCCGCTTATGTTCTATCACGTGCCGGTAGTGGCGGACTTTTATCGCCTAAAACTACCCCGCGCCACTTCTTTACTCAGAAATCTCATGATGATATTCATCAAGTAGGTACAGACGGCGACTGTCTACTATGAGTTATCCCTATCTCTCTCACGTTTCCTGTCCTCATTCTCCTTTTTTTTCATCACTTGCCTTAAGAAGTAGGCCCCACTTTTCCATTTCCTTTGCTTTTCCACCATGTTTGGTATTAGATTATCTGGAGTAATCCGCACATTCCAATGAGATTCCAGTTTTCTTTTGTCTTCCAACCACCTGTTACAGCTGAAGAGAGTGTGAGCCGGGTCGTCTCTTTGTTGGCAGTAAAAACATCGCTCATTGTTGGTCTTTTCTATTTTAAATGTGTAGCTGCGGAAACTTCCGTGGCCGGAAAGGGCTTGAGTGACGAAATAGTCAACGTCTTTAAAAGGACATTTCATCCAGCTTCCTATATCGGGAATCAGTCTCATTGTCCTTTGGGCTGCCATATCATTTCCGTCGCATATCATCTGCCATTGCCGTATAGTTTCCTGCCTCTCCTCCTTTTTTATTTCTACAGTGGTCTCTCTCCTGTTATTTATCCTACATCTTTCTTTTACTAAAAGATCGACGGGTGGGATACTGGTGATGACACATATAGCCTGCTGGGAGACTGTTCTGTATGCTACGGCTGTCACTCGTTCCCAGACTGGAGCCGCATACAGAATACTTCTTTTTTGGGTCTTCGGATCCCTGATGTTGGGCAGTAGTTTTGTTAGTGCTGCCGTCTGTCTATCGGCTTTTGGACACGTACTTCTGACATGTTCGTTTCATATGTATTTATCGTCAAGCCATACTCCTAAGTATTTGACGTATTTCCTGGGTGTAATCATAGTGTTTTGGATTTGGAACTTGATATCTTCCCGAGTCCTGGGCCCTCTAAGGACTATAGCTTCTGTTTTCCGAGGTGCTATATCCAGGCCGTTTAGCGTCATCCAGTTTACGATTTTTTCAATGGCTAGATTAGCGTTACTGATAACGTCTTCCTTCTCTTTGGCTTTCACCACAAGGGCCAGGTCATCCGCGTATGCCATTGTGTGGCAGCCATTCGGTAGGGTGAGTTTCAGGACACTATCATATAGGATATTCCATAGCACCTGTCCAAGAACATATCCTTGAGGAACCCTCTGCGACATTTCCCGTATCTGCTTTTCTAGATAGCTCTCGACTAGGGCGACCAGGTACCTACTTATACCTATTTCAGAGAGTTTCCTAATAATAAGGTGCCACTTTGCCGTATTGAAGGCATTTTGACATCTATTAAGACGGCCACTGTCCACTCGGTTCCCTCCTTGGTTTTCTCTACGACCTGCTTTATCGCCGCGATAGTTGATTTTCCTCATCTGAATCCAAATTGATTTGGAGACAACCCTCGTTTCGTTTCTAGTTCCGCGTCTAATCTACTCTTCAAGGTGTGTTTGTAAAGTTTATCCGGAACATCCAAAAGACAGATCGGTCTGTATTTAAGTTCTCCCTCTATTGATCCTCCCTTCGGTATTAGGACCACCTTTGCATTCTTTCATCTAGGTGGGAAGGTGCTTTCTGCCATCTTCTCTGGAATTGTATTTACCGCCATGCGCATTGTCTCTGGGAAGATCCCATCAGGGAATAGGGATTTTCTAAGCTTGATTTTCTCAGCTGTCCTTTGAATCTCTTCGGGTGTAATCGGGGGAGCCTCCTCGGATGCCACCATAATTGATCTTCTCATAGGATGGGAATAGGTCTTCGACGATTTCGATTTTTCCTTCAAAGTGTAATTTATAGGGTGATTTTGTGTGCTTTAGACCCTTCGTTATTTTGTAACCTTGTCCCCATGGGTCTTCCTCGAGTCGTTCACACAAAAGATTCCATTGTTCTTTTTGAGCTTTATTAATGGCCCTTCTTAGTGGCATCCTTGGTTCTTTGTACCGTCATTGCATTTCCATGATTTTGCCCTGTTCACTTTGCCAGCTACGGGCCCGTGTTAGAACTCTTCTAAACAGATTACATTCCTGCGTCAGAGTAGAGATTTGGTAATTCCACCTCCGGGCGTTTTGTGCTCCATATTTACTGCTTGTGCTGATTTCAATGCTGCCACAAGTTGGTCCTCGTCTTCTATCCCTTCCTCCCTTTCCTCCCTCCCTTCCTCCCTTTATATAGTGCACCGGATGCCAATCGGTTTTAGTGGTATGTTTTTCTACGTCTAAGACGTAGAAAATGTGCCTGTGCAGACTCATACTCTTATCCACGGACACTTGCCAGTCGAAGACTTTGTATGCCATTCCTTCCGAAGACAAGGTGACATCTATGTATGACGCCTGTCTTCCTCTAACGAATGTCGGGGTGTTTCCTGTGTTCTGCACTACTAGATTCAGAGAGTTCATCCACTCGGCTATGTATTCACTTCTGGAGTCGGTATACTTCGAATTCCAGAGTGTAGACTTTGCATTGAGGTCACCGGCTAAGTTGGTATTTCTACCGGCTTTCTGCATTACTTTGTCTATATATGCCTTGAATTGCTGGCTGGTAATGTTTGAAGATATGTAGCAGTTAAATAAACGCCCATTTGCCGAAGTTCAGCTCCGTGTATCCGCCGATCTTTCTGTTCCTGCATAGCGTGGCTGTGCCATTGTTAGCGTCTCTGATCCAGTTAGGGTTATTCCTTACCATACTCAGATTGGGCTCCTCAACCAGGATAATATCGGCTTTCCTTTCTTCTGCTACCTTTCATGAGTAGGTGGTGCGCATTTCTCCTCCTGTCCGAATTTATTTGGATTATGCTTAGAGGGGTTATTTTCTTAGCACGAGGGTGGGGGGCATCCTTATGCTTTGCCTCTAGACATACTCCTGAGGAGTTCTATGGAGTCTATGAGTGCGTCATCATCCGAGCTATCTTGTCTTGTGTTATGTGGTGGTTCCGACTGGGAGTCTTCTATCTTTTCCATTTCTGTTTCCTTTCTTGTTAATGTTTCTGAGAATTCCTGACGTGTGTGATGTGGGGGCCTCGTTTGGGCACCATCTGCTTCTTCCACTTCCGTCGTTTCTTTTATTAAGTCTTTCTTGGTCTCCTTTTTTTCCTTTCTCTTTGTAGTGCTCTTTTTAGAGCTTCCTTAAATGCTGGACATTTATTTGTTCCAAGTCTATGGCCCTCTATATCGCATACCGGGCAGTATTCCATGTTTTCGCAATCATTTGTGTTATGTTCACTTCGGCCGCAATTATAATAACATTTTGCTCGGCCTAGGCCTTTGCATTTTGTACATCGGTTGATCCTTACCCTTTTCTTCACCGTGCATCTGACAATTCCAATCCTTATGTCATTTCCATCTAAAACTGCCTCAGCCATTTGTTTGGAGAGTACCAGCGTGTCGTTTTGCATGGGCCTTGTCTCCCCCACCTTACAATCGGAGCTCCACACTCCTGTGACCTTCTTAATAGCCTCTATAATCTCCTCTTTTGTCGTGTCGGCTGACATGCCCCTCACATGGATAGTTTCGGAGGGTTGTCCCAGTTTTTGGGTCCTTAGCCTCCCGTCTTCTTTCAGTGTGGCACTTATGGTCTCTAAAGCGCTTGTGTCCTTATCTAGGGTTACAAGAAACTTTCCCTCTTTCGTACTTTTAATGGATATTATACTTTTTGCCGCCGGGTTGCTTTTCACTTTGTCTTTTACAGTTTCCAGTATTTCTCTAAAGCTTTTCCCCTTTTCGCTGATGATGACGGAGTAGGTTGGTGTGTCGTCTTTGGCCTCAGATTTTTTGTTCCCTGTTGTGAATATTTCAATTTTTGTATGGGATTTATGGAAGATAGCTTCTGTCATCTGTCTTGTACTGTCTCCTCTTTCAATCCTCTGAGCTTCTCGCATGTCTTCCTCTGTGCCATTGTGAATGATTTTGACAATTTTTCTCTTCTTGCACTCCCCTGAGGTCCTTACTCTTGTAGATTGCTCGATGATGTTTATTTCTTCGGTGATGTCTACAAGTTCCGGGAACTTATCCCTACATTGCCTCTGTATGTTCCCCTCCATTTGGAGGTCTTTTGGTTCTATAATGGCCACTTTTACTGTGTCGTTGTATGTGTTTAGAGGATTTCTCAACACTATCTTTGTGTTGGTAAAATATTTTCATTCCATTTCGGGTGTTTCAGGTTAGTAAATTCTCTGTTGTAGTCCGTTATGGGTTCAAGATGTCTCAAGCTGGGGTCTGTTTCTTTACTACCATTTTCGGTTGCCTCGTAATCCATGTCCAATATTTGTTGCAGTTCTTTCGTCATCATTTGGGTAGTAATACCTCTAATATTGTCTGCTATACTTTTAATTTTTTGGAGGTTGTTAGGGTCTTCTCTCAATGCGCGGCTAAGGTTCCGTGACGCTAAATCCGCCCGTTTTGTCAATTCGCACATTTTGTTCAATTGCCAATTAGTTCTCCTTTTTTTTATCACTCTGTTCGATCTGCGAGTTTCTGTGTCTGTCCTAGTTTGGTCTATCTTTCTTTTTTTGGTCGACGTTCCCTTATCCTCGTCCCAGGTTGCAACATTTGTATACATGCCTGACGTGTCTTTCCGAGAAGAACATCCTACTGTATTTAAAGATGCATCTATGGACTTGCCTGCCGTTTGGGATGACATTCAAATCTACCTCGTCACTTTATCAAGCTTGTTTGTTCGTGAATCTGTGATGTTCGCCGGGATACTTCCTGTCAACTTTCTTCTCGGACTTGTTCTTAGGCCAACCATTTTTGGTATGGTAGGTTTTGTTGGTTTTTTATTTCATTCCGCCGACTGCGGGTTCATTAAAGCTGGGTTTTCTTGTTTTTTATTAGTTTACATTTATGTTCCCACGAGCAGCTAGGGAATTATCAGTCAGCCCCCGCAGATCCGGGCATGAAGAGGTAAGGCAATCTTACCCGCCGTGTTGCCCGGTCCGGCGGGCACCGCTCTCGACAAACTTACTCACCCCTGTGCCATGCATCCCTTCGGCACGATGGAGTTACCAAACCTAACATAACCTAACCTAAACTAACCTAACCTAACAAACAAAGTAGGTAGATTCTGAGATTTTTTTTGACAAACAATTTTTTATTTTGCAAAAAAAATTTTTTTTAATAAAATGTATCCTATGTTACTTCTAATACCTCCAAGAACATGTGTACAAAATTTCATGAAGACCGGTTCAGTAGTTTTCGCGTGAAACCGTAACAAACAAACTTACATTCGCATTTATAATATAAGTAGGGATAGGGATTTCAACAGGGACTTCCGAACTTTGACAATTGATAACGGCCACCTTGTTAAAGCTACATCTGTTAAATTAGTTGTCATTTATTCAGTCTGTTTTGCCAAATTATCATGTGGTCCACCAAGCTACTGATCGACCAACATCCGTGCGTCAGCGAAACGCAAGATCTATCGAAAACATTGTCGCTGTCTGTGAGAGTGTGCAGGAGAATTCATAGCAGTCGATATCGTGTTGCACACAAGAACTCGACTTTTCGCAGACCACAACATGGCGAATTTTGCGTCGTGACCTGGGCCTGTACCCATACAAAATTCAACTGACCCAGGAAGAATCACGGAAGAATGGCAGAGGGAATGGGAAGACGGAACGACTGGGCGGCTGTTATACAGATAGTGTGAAGCAGTCGGGTTTGATTCTCTTAATCTGTCGAGGAAGGCTGTCCAACTGTTCACGGGGCATGGAAACTTCTCGGGTTACCTAGCCAGGTTCAACCTGGGACCGGAGGTTCAGTGCCCCTGTGGATGGGGGGAACCTGAAACGGTAGAGCATGTGCTTGAGAGATGCATGGAAGGAGAGAAAGTTGGATGGCGCGAATGAAAAGAGCGGCTTGAACGGAGGAATGCAACTTAAGGGGGTGAATGGAAAGGAAAAGGAATGGATTCGCGTTGCGAATGAATGTTGTGTTGTGTGGGATTGAAGGAAACAATGAGTGGCAAGATGTCAAAAGGAATTATGCAAGGAAAGTTGGTGAGTGGATCACTCCCTAGTCCTGGCATACTACTAAAACTTGGACTTGGACTTGGTGTGTGAACCTAGATTGTAAATATTTCCTAGAGGCTATTGTATAGTATTTCCAATACCAATTCGAACACCACAGAGAAGGAATTCCCGCCTCAAGATAGGCGTCGGCATAATATTTTTCAATTACTTATTCTTACAATCATAGTAACTGAATTTTTCCACCATGAGTAATTATGAAAAACTTCGAAATTCAAGGTAGTTGATTTCCGAGCCGAAATTTCTAAAATACAATGAAAACACAAATAATCACACCGAATATATATATACACAAAACTTGGGAATTTTCTTTCGGTGATCAGTAGAACGGAAGTGTACTCTTGTAACATAAGTTATTCCAATATTTCGATAAAATTTATTATCATCTTCAGGGAAAAGCTACAAATTTTGTATGATGGTAATGCACTATAAAAAGTTATTAATATGGGTTAGTGTGGTTGGCCATTTCGTAAAAGATGTTATATTTAAAAAATTGAAACATTTCAATACAATAAACAAAGTCACTAATTCACTATCTCACAAGATACAAATAAGAATATTAAATTAAAATTTGCTGAAAATCGTTAATTATTTCAAAATTATGGACTGCCGGTAAAAGCCATGAGGTTGAAGAACAGAAGAGAGAGACACGGAACAATTGACACTGTCAGTTGTCATGTAATTTAGTTTGAAAAGGTGTGTTTGTTTGTAGATGATAATCCATGGAACATGGAACATGTAAGTGTGATCAGAGTCATCTCCTGTTCTGTAAGTAACTCAAGGAGAAAACCCAAAATTCAAATATGGTAAATTGAATAAACAACATCCTCATTGGTCTTTAGGAGAAAACAAGTGAAGAGGTGTTGTAAATGAAAGGAAAAGCCTGCCTTAGGGAGGTTGAAAATTTTTTTTGTTGAAGAGAAAATGATTGAAATTTATGAAAATTATATTAATGAAAAACCAAAATTATTATTGGTTTGGAATTCATCTAGATTTTTGTCAATATCTAATAAAAAGGCATATATTTCACTGAGGTGATCAATATCTGATCTTTTGTTGAGGCAATTATTGGATTGTAAAATAAATGACATTTCCAAAAACAATCTTTCAGATGTGTTTCTTTCAGTTGATACCATTTTATGACCTTCTTTGGACACATGGTTACTGAGAGCACCTCTCTCAGGGTGTAATCTACTATCACTTCTATGCGAACTGATTCTGTCTTTAAGCAATCTTGACGTTTGACCAATATATTTCCTACCACAGTTTAAGCAAGGAATAGAATAGATTAATTGAGATTGTAAGTTAATTGGAGTTTTATCTTTAAGTTTAGAAAATAATTTATTGATGGTGAATATGGTTTTGGTTCTGAATATGGTTCCCTACTTTCCCACTCATCTATAAGGGAACTGTTGAAAGGTAGGTTGCACTATATCGTTTACTTGAACTATACTTAACCTAACTTCACCTGATTCAATTAAACCCAATTCTGCCATTGAATAATAAGAAGAAGAGTATTTTCACCTTCCACAATCAGAAAAATATGAAAATTATAATGGAGAACTTTACACTGGTGTAGACTGTAATTAAACTTTTTAATCTCCCTCTTGAAGATGATCACTTGGTGATCGACACTTGGTGTCAAGGTGTAAAAATAACGGTTTGGTGTTGGGAAAAAACTCCAGTAATATTCATTACTACACCAGAGGTTCCAAACACTGCATCACGAGTGAAACTTTGGTAAAAAATTACATCTTCATAACAGATTTCATATTCTATAACGAATTTATAAAATGAATTTAAAAAAATGTCTGATCAAATTTGAATCTCATTCAAAAAGTTTCTCTTGCATCAGTGATAAAAACCATATTTCGTTCTTGACTTCTTATCAATTTTTTTTACTCTGCTGTATTTTCATGTATCCCGGGGTAAACTCGAGTTTTATTGTTAATATGTAAACAGTAAACCCTTGTCTTTTGTTGTCAGATGGTCTGAAATATAGTACTTTTGTACCACTCATCTCTGACTTGTGAATTTTTTTGCAATACAATTTTGGAAAATATTACCCCCTTGTTTCTAAAAATAGTTTTGTGTGGATCTATTTGTTGTCTCGCGATAATAAGATCAAAAGCTCAAAGTTTCACACACGCGTCGCGTTAATAAACAAAATATATGAGAGAAGGAGGAAAAAGGTCAAATCAACTATCTATATCAGAGTACAGAGTGTCATGCAGTTTTGTGACTTTATTTGGAATTCTTCCCTTAGACCTGAAGCATTTGATACTGTCGACCATAAAATTCTTCTGAAAATAACGCATAATATAGGTATCAGAGGTTTCCTTTATAATTGGTTTCAAAATTATTCAATGAATAGATATGATATGTCTATCAGCGGCGGCTCGTCAGAGAAGGCAAGGGAGTCTTAGCCCCCCCATAATATTTGAGGTCCAATGATCGTTATACCAGAGTAGAAGTACCTAACCTCCAATCTTTGTTTATACACTTGTCAGAATAATTTTTTTATATGTTTTGGTTTTTTACTTGTTGGGGCCGTTCCAGAACTGTTCTGTGACTGTAATGTTCTGCGCATTGATTCGGCGTCGATACGCGACGGTTCAATAACAGTTCGAAATACAGAACCAAAACAAACCTAATATGTTCGTAGTCAAATACCTTTATATGTTCTTTCTATGTTTTTTTTAACTATAGTATAACAATTTTCAAATGAACTCATATACAAATTGAACTGAGAGCTAACGGCAACAGTGTTAAATGTTAGAAATAAATTCTTACCGGGGTCATTTTTATTGTCTATGCATCGCCATTGTAAATAATTGAAAAGTAAGGTGATAAATTTGCCCCCGGAAACAAGATAGCTTCTGCATATCGATAGTATGTACGAGCTAATAGGTGAACCAGTTCGTTAAATACTTTGAAACATCGGTAAACTGATCAACACCTCGCAGGTCTATTATATTAGCGTCCTTAAAATGCCATAACTAGTCATTCGGTTTCTTCATCATCAAGCGTCCTTATCTGCATATGCGTAGTGTTTTCTGTTTCTTGTGAAGGTGACTTTGTTTTGTATTTATTAAATATATTTCATTATATTTATTGAATAGATTGTTATATTTATTTACTTTAAAATATAAGATAGAGATGGCCGATACTTGTTTTTCAAAATACATTATCAAAAATTTTCATCATATTCACAATTTATTGTGAGATCATTAGTTGACCTAGTGATTAAACTCAGGTATAAATGTTCGTCAAACTCAGGTGTAACAGTCATTAATTAGTTCCTAGAATATTATTAGTTTCTTGGTAGATAATAATATTTCAAAAATTATATATAAATCACAATATATGTAGAATTCAGTTTGCTATTGAACACGCTTGAAAAAGCTACTGTGCAGCGAAACATGTGTTGAAGATTTGTTAATCTGTTCTAGTGAAAATCCCACAATAAAGTGTTTTTCAAAATACATCAACTTTAAAATAGTTTTTGTGGTAAGTAAACAACTGACAAATAGCTGAATAATATGATTGAATTTTATTATTTTTATAGTATTAAGATGGGTGCCGTAGCAGGT